>JAARMF010000071.1:37832-53132 GCA_022844705.1 Toxascaris leonina
TCATTAAAGTCGCAATTAAATGGGACAGCGATATTTTCTGAGAACCGAGTACAAGCTTGTAGAGAGGAGTGATTATGACAGGATGTTTCAATAACCAAAAAAAAAGTGAAGGGAGAGCAGAGATAAAAACAAGCAAAGAGGGAAAGTGAGCGTGGTGGAGGAAGAGGATTGAATGTGTCCAGTCGCAAAATACACTTGCAACCACCAGCTGTGTCTTCGATGCGACCCTGGACCACCGTGCACATCTTACAACCACCATACTCACGCTGAGTAGGCCATTCGGAACAAGAGTACGGCCTCAAGTGCTGCTGGTATCAGTCTGGAATGAGTCCAGAGATATTGCGCACATGCTTTCTGTAGATTCTTCAGCGCTGCCGTTTAACACTTACACTGACGTAGTTGCGCACTGCATAAGCAGCCTTGCACATGATCGAGAAGCAGAAATAGCCACCTTGAAGGTGCTGATTGACGGGTCCTCGCTGTATTCTAGATGTTATTCCTCATCGCATATTTTTCGATAATCCGCTTTGAACTACTTTCCATTTTTCCTGTTGTTTCCAGCAATTCTCTTGCCTGTAAAAGTTTTGTTGGTCTAGAATAGGAGGAGTGATGGCCTGCTTATTGACATTTTATGCGTCGTTCCCCTTGTTTTTAGGTGTTTTCTGTTGGTTCTGAGTGAAGTGGCTTATATGAGGGGCAGATAAGGGAAACGCACAGTTTTGCAAATGTCAGTTAAGACATGCATACATTATCAATGAAGATTGCTGAGGAATGTCCGGATTTATCCACGCACGCTCATCCGAGTTGCTTACAGCACGGTCTGAGGACTCATGATCAAAATGGACTATTTGTGTGTATGTTTCGTAAATAACTTTGGTTTTAGCTAACACCGATGTCGCATCTGCTTATTCTCTTTCGTTGTCTTTGCGGCACCTCTTCTTACTTTGTTGAAATCGTCTGCCGATTGCCGTCATCCTAAGCTTGTAATTTGGGCGTTGTAGGGCATCGCCAACCGGTTAAAGCTCACTACCCGATCTTTGATAGTGTCTTTTCGATTGCGAAACATACGGCTGTCTCATTTATTGCGTTAAAATCTCTGGTCTATGAACAAATTGTTTTTGCAATAAACTCATTATAACATTAGATGTAGTATATCGTTAGTGGTGGTGCCAACACTGTAATGATTTGGCGTTTTTGTCTTTTAGAGCTTTATTTCGGCTTGTTGAACATTTGTAATCGGCCTTCTTCTCTTGTTAATAACTGTTGCAACGCAACGATTCACATTACAGTTTTTGTTTAAAAATATGATATTGCTATGAAAACAATTGGAAGATATTTGCAGGAAGGTAATTTTACCGCAAGAGTCAATCCACAAATGCTAATAACGTTCGAGGAGCTCGAGAAGAAGGGTGCCGATGGGAAATCTCTTCTCGACAAACTGCAAACGGTTTTTCTCGTCCTTTTACTCCATCTCATTTCTTATTTACGGAGTGAAGAATTTTGTGGGGCGCTAAAATCGCTGTCTTGAAGGTATCACTCCCATCACTTTTGTTTCACAAAACGCCTACTATGTTTATCAGTGCGGATGAATGACGACTGTATTTCCGGTTGCATGAAAGAGAGCAGTCGGTACAAAGGGCGAATTGCAACTACACAATGCCTTTACGAAGATCTCGAGCATAATCCAGATGGTGGCATATCCATGACTACTGCGTCTGCAAATATTTTCTCATTAATCTGCGATAATTTTTCGTCGTAACCAGTGAATGCAAGTTGTTCTCCTAAGTTGTGTGCATAAAAAGGTTTTTTGAATGTTTTTCTGAATCGAAATGGCTTCCTTTCCCATTAGTTGATGCGTATAATGACTTCATTACTGAATACCTTACCTTTCTTTTTGACGTCTTTCAGCAAGCGCAGGTTTCTCAATAAGCGTTTTATAGCCTAATCCAATGCTCCAAAAGAGATAGCAATTGTCTCGTAATGGCTCCCGTTCTCATTCATTTTACAATAAAACGATCTATTTCCGATCTTTCCAGGTCAATTTTTATGACGCTCGGCCACGTGGCATGTATACTGGTAAAACTCCACAAAAATTCGTCTCATCAGGTAGTACATTTCAAAACAGTCTTACTGTGTCGCATTCGAGAAATCCCGCTGTTTCAGTTCACAGCCGTTCTATGAAAATGGCTGTGAACGGAAACTCGTGCTAGAACAGAATTGCTAAATATTTCGCTTTAGCATCAAATGCAAAATTGAAAAGCGTCTTGCCTTGGTGGAGCGGCCTCGCTTTTCGTCCGTTCATCCACTGACGTTTCGAAGCCAAATGTTACTCTCCGTTCGGGCATTTTGATTTTTCAGATTCACTTGGCCATCTTGGCTTTGCGCCTTTCGCCCTTTCTGGACGAGAGATTTGAGATGAAGGGCGCCATTACCACAGTTGCAAACTCTTTGTAGCTTATGCAATTTTTAGTTTTCTGAGAGTCCGCTAGAGGGCGAACGCAAGTAACAGCCTCAGTGACGTTGGTCGAACGCGGGCTGGTGGTGAACTAAAAAATAAAGTGCTCGACCATCCCTCAGCGTTCGACAATTAGAGTTTGCCCAGACTCTTAAGCACTTCAGGCTAACCTTAAATGAATCTCGAACAGTTCATTTATTAGTGTTGTCGAAATGTGAGGGGATGCTGCCTGCTGAACACGACGTACTTTAAGTTCAACAACAACAGCACTCAGAAGGAGGAGTTCATCCTGAGTCTATACTTCCGATCTGAATGGCTTGAGTGAGTGTTAATTTGTGAATCGTGCAGTTACTGCAAATTTGTTGATAATGCGGAATGACGAGTTCATTTTGCTCTAAACCTTCAGCTGTCTAAATCTCATCTCTTCAAGTTATCGCTGAATAATATGGCCTGTTTCAAACATCAAATCGATTGTTGCAGGCAAAATCGTTGGCTACCATATTGCCGGTGCGAAAAACTTCCCTTCCGCTGAGATCGTCGATGAGCATGGAATAAAGCCTCCCAGCGAAATAAGGAAGGGTGCGATTGAATTTGTCTTCTGAACTGATGGACCTAACTGGCCAGCTGTCGTTAGCAGCAGATGCATGTGCATTATTGATGCTATGATTCACTATCCTCTTTGAAGGTTTATTCAGACATTTTCCACAAAAATGCGTCGGCTTATGCGGAACTCGTCAAGCTGTTGATTAAAATGGCACCGCAGTTTCAACTGTTTGCGTTCAGAGCGTTGTTTTCAAATGTCGCAATGAATATAATGCAATGTTTCTTGAGTGACAACATTTCCACTCACTACAGCCAATTATTTTGACAGCTCTGCTTGGTGTGTCAGAGCGCCTTCAGTGACATGAGTATAGCGCATGATTGCATTCCATCGTTGCATCTCTCGCGCATCTAATAAAACCTTATCAGCGACGTATCACAAATGAGTTCTTTGTTGAATTTTTGCATCTAAAGGCATATTCGACATGAATAACACTTCGTGTTAAAGATGGCCGCCTGATTCCACATATCGAGCGCTTAACCTTACGGCCAGCGGTTGGAAATTCTTGTTTCGCTGCGAGTTTGCACGTTCCATAAATGAACAATATGAGAATTGCTGTGTGCTTCGGTGAGTGATGAAAGTGATGACACTTGTTTGCAGTTCTTCAACACGCTGGATATACGGAAGGTCATGAGACGATTGTGAGCTGCGCACTTGGTATACAGGCAGCACTCGCTGAACTTGCTCTCAATACCCTAGGGATTCAGAATGTCAAACTTTACCACGTATGTCCAAATAATTTCAGTCCTTTTTTTTTCTTCGAACATGAAGCTTTGTTATTGTATAGCTGAACGAATTGTAGTTGAAAATTCGTCATTGGCAGATCCTAATCTTTGCACCTTTGGCGTTTTCCTTTTCGGAATAACTCTGTCGAACCATATGCATCGAAAATTGTATGCTTATATTGTTGCGAACTTCAGTAAATGGTGATATAATTTTAGGGCAGTCTAACAGAGATGGCGTTGCGTGATCCAGCGAGGATCTCAGGGAAATAAGTGTATAAGCACATTCCATTGAGCATTCCATTCCGTATGCCATTGTCGTATTAGCAGTCAACGCACTAAGTGCGGTAGAAGGAAGTGAGCAACACTCGATCCACACGCTATTAAAGAGCAATATTCGGATATACGTATTTCTTTGCTGCTTGACGTTTCTGTGTTGGATGAATCGTTTTGCAATTTCACACTTTGAGTCGAATGTCGATTTGGAGTCGGCATGAATCCATTTGCTCATTCTCGTTCAGTCAGCTCGTTGTGAAAATATTTCATTTTCCTCTTGCGCGGAGATTGTGAAAATATATTTCCCTGTGCAAGAGTTGTTGTGATTACATCAAAAAGCGGTCTTCGCTTATTCATTGATATTTTTCCGACTGTCATGTTGTCACAGTTGTGTATTTTTCTTTCGTATTCCAAACGAAGATAACAATCATTTTTCAAACATTTTATAACATACAGTCGTTGTGGCGATTTTACTTTGAATGTCATTTTGAATATTGATGCGTGTTGCTGAGATTTCATTATTGCGATTTCATTGCACTGCGTTGAATTTGTTTTCGAATTGTGTTTCCAATAATGAAATATGAGCCTTTAAACGTCTTTACACAGTGATAAATAATACTAAAGAGAGTAAAACGATTTTTGGCCGAAGCTGTCATTCGATCAAAATATCGCTTAGATTGATCACATAAAATCTGCTAATCAGGTATGACATTTGAATTGGCTGAACTCAGCAGTAAATGTTTTGCAAATGCAAATTTTAGCTGTGCGTGGATATCGTAGCATTGCCATGTGTTCAATTTCCTCGACAGATGGTTCCTGATCGGGAATTAAGATAACAGTTATATGTGCGAGATCAGATATGCAAACGGAGTTGATCGGACCCCGCATCAACGGCACCTCAAGAACTGTCTACAAACAAGTTTTTTAGGATTGAGCATGTCGTCTTGAGCATTCAGTCCCTCGAAAGTGAATATTTTGGCAAAAATCTGCTTATCTGATCGACAGCCATATATAAATATCATCTCATTGCCCCAGGGTTAGATCGTTTTGGCGTATGGTACAACTCTGTTGAGCTGTAATTTACGCTGTTATCACTGAGCTCTTACGCAGTACTAACTTCACTCGATGTAACTAATCATCCTTGACGCGTTTCGAATATGGCTGTCGTAGGAACTGCCGTGTCGTTTTATGTACAGCAAATCAGCGTTTCTGAATATAAATGTGGGAGCGGACTTTGCTGTCAAACGATGCGAAAACTTGCATGTCAAATTGTGAGCTTTGAAAAGATATTTTACTTGAGAGCCTTCTTCTCTTTATAAGTGCTTGTGGAATATCGTGGTTGCTTCCATTCTTCTGAGACCGTTCCCACATTCTCGAGACGGACAGTCAGAATGCATGACTGGAACGTTTGTTGCTGATGCGAGAATGCAACCATTGCTTAGATTTGACCTACGATTAGCAGTTACAATGATTAAATCCCGATTCGATCAATTTACAACGCCACGAAAGCGGCTGTATGAGCAGAAATTTGAAAAAACGAAGATGGCTCATGGCTCCGCCACGACTAACAAGTTCTTTAGAAGATCAATGTTGTGCAAAAGCAGTCTCACTATGAAAATTTAAGAAATGCTAATCTTGCTTATCCGTCATATATCGTTCGTATGCATTGCCGTAATACTTCTCAAATCAACATTCTGTGATGTCTGTTTGAATGTCTGTCCAGAGCTGGTGTTTCAGAACTGTCATGAAGTTCTGTATTGTATGGAGCACGTCAGCTGCAGCATTGCTTTCATGCCTCGCTCTGTTCACTCTTATCATCGGAGTGCCTATGCTGTTTCTGGAGCTTTCGAAAATCGAAAAGCAGCTCGAAGTAGAACGCAATCAATACGCAGAGCTTTCTAATTCACTCTGGAAGAGCCTCCTGGATCAAAGTTCCGAAGTTCGGGAAGTTAGTCAACTGCGAAGGAAACGGCAAAGTTCGTCTTTCTCCAATGATGAAGTTTTGGCGATGAGATTTTTTGAGTAACTTTTGTTGTTTTATTCTGTCTAGACCAGTGCTGCAAAGATCCGTACCCTATTACTTAAATGATCCTTCACACGAGATTTGCAGTGTGAGAAATTGAATGCTTTCTCAAATTAATAAATCTCTTCTGATCCGTCACAAAACTGAACAAAGTCAAGAGACAAACGTCGTTGGCACGAGTCACGTCCATTACTTTTGGGCGCTGATTTTGTGCAACACATCACATCACAATATGTGTTATAAATTATCAGTTTTAAGGGTGTCATATTACAGATGAATATGAAGGCCACTCGCTCGGTGGATGGGAAGAGGCAAAGAAGAGAAGGAGATGTTTGGCAGGTCCACCTGGAGAACCAGGGTATCCCGGTTCGAGAGGTTGGATACCATACTGAAATGGCAAACTGCCACATTTTAAATAACATATGCCCATATTTTATTCGTCATCTTCTGACACATGTAACGGTTCTTTGTGAAAGTTCTTTCTGCGCAAAAAGTTGTCCCCTGTTTTCCACTCAGGATACAATCGGTGAATGGCAAGAAGCGGAAATCCCGAATTGGGAATGCTTGTGGCGGTCAATGAGGAGAACTCGGCGCTAGATGAGGCAGAACTATTTTCCGTTATTGATGTACTAAGCTCCTAACATTTCCAGGAGATCATCTCTCAGATTCATTCATTTTTTCACTGCTACTAAAGTTTCACGAACTGGTCACTACACTTATTTTTACAGCGTCATTTCTTGCACAGCTCTATTTGAAGGTGCAAAGGAAGCTGATGAAACTTTGGATATCCGATCATACAAAAGATATCGGAATTTATTTAGGTCCTAATGGTCTTGATGGCATACCTGGATGGCCCGGAAAGGACGGTGAATATTATTCGCACGGAGCTGAAGCGTGTGAACCATGTCCACGTGGAGCACCAGGGCGCCCAGGTTATAAGGGAAAACGTGGACCTAAGGGGCCAACAGGATTCAAGGGCGAGAGAGGCCTGCAAGGCAAGCGCTATGTTCATTAAATGCCTGTTTACCCAGAAAATTTGCTTGGCTCGTTTTGGCTCACATCAGTTTAAAAAAGACGCATACAAAATTATTGAGCAGCATCAACGAGAATGATTGGTTGCAAAAAAGTTGATTAAGCGTTGAAATTGAAGGGTTGGAAATTGACTCCAAGGAACTGCTTGCTCTGTTTTTCAAGTCTTCGCTCGCAGCAAAAACGCGATGTGAGAAAATTGTTTTGCCTTTCGAAAATAACGAACTCCGCATGCAAACAGCTGATACATCATAGTGAATTTGAGATCACTCAGAGTAAATGTGCAGATTTGGTCGTCTCAATGCAAAAATCGCCCTATATGGCCAAAAATTCGGCCATTTCACAATGTTCACGTTTGAATGCAAAATGCAGACCAATGTGCACAATCCAGTCGTATGGTAGATGACGAAATGAGCAAGAATTCAACTTTTTCGGTGGAATAACTGAAGAGGTTCGACTTTGGTAACATAGGTTTTCCTCAGACTGTGCAGCAAAATCTTGCAAAGGAAAAGTATTTTGATGACCAAAAAATTCACTGTTGTAGAATACTCCGACTAATTTCTGATTAGATTTATCCGTGCGCTTCAAAATGGTCAGACTGAAGTCACTCTGGCCAAACTTCTAAGATCGAATATTGGATATGTAGTGTTAAGAAGTCTGTGAGAAGTGTTAGGGCGATGCAGGCAAGGAGATCTGCTTCACAGTGCTCATAGTCCATGTTTTGCCACGTCATAATGCCGTCTCGTTTCGAAGTGATTCGGTGTGGCACTGCCTAGCTACAAATATGAACTCTACTGCATATTCGTTGTATTTTGCCTTCATTAGTAATTTGTTCATTCTGCACAGTTCCTCTATTGCTGAACAAATCCCCTTTTCTTGAATGCGTTTTTACAGCTGAGTATGATGTCGTCCAACATTGGGTCGGCAATGACACTACAGATCGATTTTAAGGCAGCCTGGCCGATTTTCGGGCACGATATCGAAAGCCCACTTAGGCAACCAGATGGGGTCTCTAGCTTGCATTTCCGCGAATTCTCGATACTGCTGTGATGAAGTTGGTTAAAAGAAGTCTTTGCAAACCCTAGATGCCTCAAAATAATGGTTTGCTGCTCATTGTTACGCTAGTAGATTGTATAACAATTCAGCAGAATGGCTGGATTTGTACCAAAGAAGCTGCTGCCATAAAATAACATCATTCCTAAAAGTTGCAGGCTCTGATGGTCCATCTGGCGACGAGGGACAAGTAGGAGATTACGGCGTGGAAGGAGAAGTGGGACTGCCAGGCGAAAAAGGTAAATGTTTTCGTGAGTATCATGCCGCTGTAGCACACTGCCTAAGCGGCTACCTCTATCGGTTGATAGTGAATGGCATCCCATGATTCCAGGTGCTCGTGGAAAAGATGGAGTTGGCTATGCACGAGGGCCACGTGGACGCAAAGGTGAACTTGGAGCAATTGGAGACCAAGGTTACGATGGACCGAAAGGGGAACGAGGGGACATGGGCCCGACTGGTCAGTTGTGTCTTTAAAAATGCACAACAAGAGGCACGCTGTCAACTGTATCATTAAGTCAGCGAACACCCACTCTTACTTGGCCAATCTCGCAGTGCTGTAATCTGTCGAGAACCACTGCAAATAAGGTTAGACAGGGAGGGAAGTCCAATATGAGGCTACGAAATGTAGACTTTTGATGTGTCGCGAGTCGTGTCCTACACTGGGAAGGCGTATCATATACCGGGATTCGGATGCAGCGATCATATGGTTGGGTAATAGAAATCTAGATCCAATTTACACGGCTATAGCAGTTCCATCTTCACTTGATACAATACTCGGAAATGCTATTAAGACAATCAAAAAAGAACTGAGATCTTCCAGCAGTGCAAGCAGTGTGGTGTAGAACTTTCCTAGAGAATTTCATAGTTTCTAGACTGTTGATGAATCACAAGACCGGAAAAGTACCGTAAATGCCTGATGCAAAAGTGAGCTCGAAAGGCATGTTGACATAAATATACAAATGAATGGAATACACAGACAGATACATATAGACACGACGTCACCTATGCGGAAACCACTCTTCTGGAGTCATTGCGGAATGTGTTCATTGACCAGGTTGATTTCGGCCGTTTTCTCAGGAAATAACTCTTTCTATCAATGAAAGATATTTATCAACAATTGCATTTGTCATTTTACTGATGATAATCAGTTACTATTTAAGCTGCTATTTAACGGTCGGTGAGAATAAACCGCGTTTCATTAGTCACGCTCGTCTGAGGCATAGATCTGCCCTCTTCAAACACATGTTGATCGCGAATAGTTCAGGCGTTGAGAGGATTTTACGAGGAAGGATAACAGAGGCGGGAGTTTTGATATCGCTGTGGGTAGCTCGCGAAAAAAAATAGTGCCATCTTGTCAAGTACATTCCTCCAGTATTTGGCTCAGTGATTCACTTGCATCTGACCATGGTCAGACGACTGGTGCAGTGGATGAGCCTCAAATGAATGCAAAATTCACATCGATGAAGCAGCCCTTCATACATCCAGAAATAAGTAGTCTTCTGTTCATGCATACGTAGCTGCCGCATTAATGCATCATTGCCCACTAAAATAATACTGCGTATTCAGGCGAGGAAGGACAACGAGGCCGGGAAGGCTTGAAAGGCCCTCGAGGACGACGTGGGCTGAGTGGTCCTGAAGGGAAACCAGGGCAACAAGGTTAACAGTTTTTGCGCGTCGGTAACGATGCCTCCGTTTGTTTTCTTTCCTCAGTACGTTGCTTATCGAATACATTAAATCATTCATCATTCTCGTGCTCTGTGTTATTCAAACTTTACCTGCAATGGAAACACTAATTTGGCATTTTGCAGGTGGTGACGGCGAATATTGCCCTTGCCCTGGAAGGAATGATAAACCTGACGCACGTAGTGGAGCTGGTAGGACTGGCAAGGCTGGCGAGTATGGAGCTGATGGAGTTGGTGGGTATGGCCATGGTGGTGCTGGTGGATATGGAGCTGGCAGGACCAGTGGAAATAGTGATGCGAGAACTGGAGGTTACGGTGCTTCCGAAAGTGTCGTTTACAGCATTAGCAGATTAAGCGGAGAGGGTGTGGGTAGAGCTGATGGATATGAAGCTGCCGGAGCTCGTGGAAGATGGTTAGATGGGTATGGAGCTGGTGGATACAGATCTAGTGGCGCCGTTGAATATGGAGTTGGTAAGATTGCTGGAAATGGCGTTAGGAGCAGAGGAAGTTACGGTGCTTCCGCAGCTGATGAATACAGTGGTAATAAACCTGGCGGGAATGGGGCGAGTGGGGCTGCTGGCTATGGAGGTGCCAGAGGTAGTGGGGAAGGAGTGAGTGAGTACGGAGCTGGTGGTGTTGATGAAGACAGACCAAGCAGCGCTACTGGATACGGAGCTGGTAAGATTGTTGGAAATGGCGCTACGGTAAAAGGATACGTTGCTTCCGCAGCTGATGAATACAATGCTAATAAACCTGGCGAAAATGAAGGGGATGGAGCTGCTGGCTATGGAGATGCCAGAGTTAGTGGGGAAGGAGTGGGTGAGTACGAAGCTGGTGGTGCTGATGGAGACAGACCAAGCAGCGCTACTGGATACGGAGCTAGTAAGATTGTTGGAAATGGCGCTACGGTAAAAGGATACGTTGCTTCCGCAGCTGATGAATACAATGCTAATAAACCTGGCGAAAATGAAGGGGATGGAGCTGCTGGCTATGGAGATGCCAGAGTTAGTGGGGAAGGAGTGGGTGAGTACGAAGCTGGTGGTGCTGATGGAGACAGACCAAGCAGCGCTACTGGATACGGAGCTAGTAAGATTGTTGGAAATGGCGCTACGGTAAAAGGATACGTTGCTTCCGCAGCTGATGAATACAATGCTAATAAACCTGGCGAAAATGAAGGGGATGGAGCTGCTGGCTATGGAGATGCCAGAGTTAGTGGGGAAGGAGTGGGTGAGTACGGAGCTCGTGGTGCTGATGGGTACGAGGCTGCTGGAGCTAGCGGAAAAAATGGGAGTGGAAACGGAGCTGGTAAAAGCGGCAGACACGCTGCTGGTCGAGCTCGCGAAGGCAAAGCGGGTGAAAGTGGCGAGTACGGCGCTGCTGAAACTGGCGGGGATCGAGTGGGTGAGATTGATGGGTACGAAGCTGCTGGAGCTAGCGAGAGAAGAGGGGGTGGAAAGAAAATTGGTAAGGTTGAAGGACACGGTGCTAGTCGAGCTGATGAGAGCGAAGCAGGAGAGCATGGTCCGTATGGCACTAATGGAGCCAGCAAGATGAGCGAATATGAAGCCGAGCTTCCGGGATCAACTGGTTATGGCGATTCCGGACAAAGTTAGCTTGTTAACAGTATTGAAGACCAATTAATAGCTCCTTTAGGTCACAAACTGCTGCCTAACGTCAAGAAGTCGCTCACATGATAAAATAAGTGTCTGCATCCAACAGTATTTTCTGCTCTGATCCTTCTATTTGATGCTTTCTGTTGATGCCTTGATGCAGCACAGGGCAATATAGAAAATGCAGCAGAGAATACCGCTGAGCATGTTCAGTTGTTTTCGATTTTTTACTTGCTCTTTCTCGTATATGTGATCAATTTATATTTGCCATACATATTGCTTCTGCAATATACAGCGATATGCGCTTTTGCATTTCGCTCACTTATGCAAACATTTAAATGTTTTACCAGCGAGTAGTTAAGTTTCCGGAAGAATATCTTCAATTGATGGGTCGTCATCAAGGTTAGTAGATACATTCCGCGTTTCAAATGCGCTACATCCACCAAATTTGGTGACTTTGAATTTAGCGATTTCTTATTTGAAAATACTGGCTAGAGAGATCCGCATATATGAAGGTAAATATGCATGAGCAGGGCGATGCAACAAAGTGTTTATTAAATGCAAATTGGAGATGCGACTGAGGGCGCTGATGTTGGAATATTTAGGGATCCGAATTTCACTCAGCCGGATTCACTCAGACAGTAATTCGATAGACGAAACTTTTCTAGAAACCTTTCTCGAGCAGAAATCGATCTTCAGCTCTTGTATCAGCTGTGATATTCTCGAACAGCGGAATTGATAGGATGCTCATCTCTTCACGCACAAGCGAAATGCGAGACTCTTCATGCAGGATTAATTTAAACAGAATGGTTTTGCAGGTAGGAGTCACAAACAGACGAATCTGCCTTCACTGCGACCAAAAATGGCCACGTATATTGACAGTGACCTCAGCGCGAGCTCTTATGCTGGCCGTACCATTATAGGGCAAGGCAACCAGCAAATCACCGCCAACATCCGAAACGGGAACGGTCGGAAACCAGATAGCATGGATAAAGGATATAATGAAATCAACACAAAGGAGTATGGCGGCAACAGCTACGGTGAGGGAGGAGAAACTCGTGCTATAAGCAAGGGAAGAGACATTGATGATGGCAAGGTAACTGAGTTCGACAGAAACGGGAATTATGGCTACGAATCCAAAACCCCCATGCAATCTAACCATGAAGCTTACGAGCAAACATCCGAATCTCCTAATGAACAATACCAACAAGAAGCAACAGTCAGAAGCGAAGGAAATAATTATGGTGGCGAGCTAACAACGCCACCAAGCAAGGTCAGCACTGATGGTTACGGTGAAGAAGAGGAAATACCCGGCAAGACCGCAACTAGCATCTATGGTGAAAAAGGTGACGAACGGACCAGAAAAACGACGAATAACTACAGTGAAGAACACAAGAAATCATCTATGAGCATCAAAGGTAGCTATGGCGAGGAGGAAGCACCGAGGAGCAAAGGAAAAAACGATGATCATTACCCTGATGATGGCTCGAGTGATGAGTCATTAGAATCTGAGGTACACGACAGTTTACCTAAATTTCACTGCTTCCTGCTTAGTTTGCGTGAAATTTACATATTTAAGATCAACATGGCCGTGGATGCAGAAATTGCTTAGCTTGTAAGAACCCTTTTGTAACAGGAACACACAGAGTAGAGCTGCAACACTTTTTGAATAAGTCACGGCGAAAATATCTTGCCATATGAGTTGCTACAATAGACCCCACTGCGAAATGCGAGCATGACCAACTGCAGCACCTTCATAGTTTAACTGATTTCTGCACGAAGCCCACGAAACGTTCGATCCTCAACAATCCAACCTGTGTCAAATGAAGATCCTACTAGATCAAAGGCGGGCAAATTTCCAAGCGTCTTTATACATCCATAACTGCTGCCTCACTTTAGCGATCGAGGTGGAATATGGCACAGATCGCAATCTTCTAATGCAAATTGTAAATACAGAATTTGCTTCCCCAGCTTCAATAATTTTTGAATCGAAACTGCTCTACAGATGGATCGACACGGGCACATGCGTGTGCGCATGCAGACCTGTCTGTTTTACCCGATGATTTTCATGAAAGGCAACAGCTTTGAAGCGGTCACTTGATGCACGCATTGTTTTCATGGCATGTACGAGCAGAATTATATATTAGCTGACAGTTCTCTTTGAGCATATCTCTCCTTCCTTCTTCACTCTTTTCGACACCTCTCCAAAATCTATGAGCAGTAGCCACGGAAAGCTTTCCTGCTAAGGCTCTCGAAAAAATTTTGTTTCTCACTTTCGAATTCGGCTATCTGAAAAGCATTCGGGATGCGACGAACAAGAAAGGAGACGATGCTAATGCCAGCGTCATCTATAGGCATCACTACGACAATTTAGCTCGCCTTGGTAAAAAATATGTATTACGATGCTTAAGTCTCATTACCTCTCAAATTTTTACGGATAATTCAATCACAGCGATCTATATACATCGAAGAAGCAGTAATTTCACTATAAGTGCTATAGGCAAACGATCTTTATTAGCGCTTCTCTAGTTGCAAAGACCAAAGGTGCGGTGAATAATTCATGCATCTCAAGATATATGCGGCCTATAGATATTTCATTGGTCAACTAACAGATAAAAGTGTTGCAGCCATCGTATGAAGAAGAGAGACGTCTGAAGAAGAGAGAGCGTGCTGCTGCTGCTCTCAGAAAACAACGGGGATGAAAATTCGCGGAAAACAGCTTTACAACGTTGAACCGACGTATTCATCTCTGTACATTACCGCATAAATACCAAACACTTTCATCCTCTGTTCACAAAGGTAACTGAAGTTAGCCAAGCACCACTGCGATTAAACTGCCGTTACGCTCAAAACAGTAGGCTCACATCAAATTCACTGGTAAACAATGCGGAAGCTTGTAGGCAAATCTTGACGCTGGGTGAGAACTATGCAGAGGTGTTGATGGGCTTCATTGCTCTGTGACGTGATAAACAATTGCCGCAGAAGGGAGGGGTACATGTTGCGCGCATGGAACTTTCTGCGAATGGAGGATCTGCGCCCTGAGAATCGCAAGCATTGGAGGAATATTGAGGAGCAAGGGCCCACGCCAGTGCAGCAGAGTCGAAAAACTTTTAATTTTTTCATGAGCACGTTTTACATAGTTTGTACTACTGCGCTACGCGATGTTCGCATAAAACTGCGGTGAACTGGCAATTAATTATTGATAGTGCTCGTTTTGGCGTATCATTGCGTTTGAAATATACCTATGTGCCTGTGCAGTTCGTCCAGCACAACGTATGGGAACATGGTGCGATCAGCATAATAATCCCAGAAAGGGGGGCCTACCTGTCTTCAATTTCAGAAAAAGTTCGTCCTGTGATAATTTTTGGCCAATCGGTAGGATGCCAGGGATCATATTTAATGAAGTGCATAGGAAATTCTAGAGATGAGGTCATTAGGAATGGTGCTGTGCTAGTCGGCGTCAGCTTATTTGTTAATTTGTTTGGATGGTCGTTACGCATGTTAGAGAAGGAAATGCGTACAGCAGTAATGATGAATATATCCACATAAAATGCATAAAAATCAGCAGAAGCATAAACACAAATAACGTTGCGTTAACGTACATTAACGCTGCGCACGCAAGCCGTAAAAAAGAAAGAAACGCAAAGCGATAAATCAAATGCTATCAATTCAATAAGGTAGTGAAGTACAAAGGTTGTTGATAACGGGAATCAATGCATTGTATAGTGTATGTATTTATAAATAAGCATATAGAACTATCGAAAACCAGAATATATACAAGTGTATAACAGATGGAACGCATGTGAGATGGGGGAGGGGAGGGGGGGGGGAGAGGAATTTTTTTGGTGT
>JAARMF010000071.1:53161-65752 GCA_022844705.1 Toxascaris leonina
AGAGGAATTTTTGGTGTTCAATAGATTGAATTGGATACAAGTTTTACGCCAAAAAAATCAGGGTGGAGGTTGAAAGCCGCAACAATTCTGCCTCGACAGTATTTTGAGGAGGGCTATTCCAAACATGAATAACTCCATACTTGAAGACATAAAAGATGTCACTGGTGGAGCAAGCTCTGGGCTTCAACTGCATTTCATAGGTCAAAAAATTAAAAACTGAACTGTACAGGCCTTATGCTTTGGCAACGCACTCATATGGTGTCGAAAGGATGTTGAAAGTTTGGTCCATTTGATGTTTTCGGATGGCTTCTTTAGATTTACTGAAATTTTTATCCCAGTACTGCTTGGTATATGAACATCCTGAAGGTTGAATTAAGAATGCTAAAGTTGCAAATAGGGGATTAGTCGAAGTTTAGCATGTGTCACTCGAGTAGTTGCAATATTGGTTACTGCATCAGAACTCTTCATACTCTTCATGGCATCTGTGAAGCTTATGGACTACTGCCGACTGCAGCTAGAGGCCGAGCAATGTGAAGAAGAATTAAGCCATCGACTAGTCAGTTTCTGGAATGAGAACAAACTTGAGGTTCCAACTATCTCCGAGCTGGCACCTGGTGTTTCGTGAACGCTGTTCGAGCACTCCGCGGTCGAACGTTTCTTCGGTGCGACAAAAAAGTGGTGCTCGACAAAGGCTGGAACGATCTTCGTGATGGAGCGTTATCACCGTTGCTTCTTTTCAAGCATTTCTTCGTGTACGGAGTATGAGAATGCTTTAATCTGTAGTATTTGCCACCGGGTTGCATCAAGAGTGGTTTGCCTTTCCAGGACTCTATGAATAGAAATCTGCTATCCTGAATGTTCTTCGCAATAGTTCTAATAACTTACATCCTAAGCTCCACCTATATTTTATCGCGATGAAGAGAAGCGAAACTTATGTATTTTTTGGATGGTTGAACACCATATGGGGCATTCTGATGGATCTTACTGACGTGAAGCGAAATTTGATACAACTCAGGAAAGTGTCGATTGTATAAAGTGTAGAAGGTTCATTGCCTAATTGCATGATTGGTGCGGTACAGTATAGCAAATATGTTGCATATAGTGGCATATCGCCCCTTCACTCTTTCAGTAATCAACAATTTTTCGAGAGAGGATTGGTGAAAAGGCAACAGAGAGGTAGGAAGAGGGGAAGGTGTGAGCTACGATAGCGGTGAGTTTTTCGCGAAAGGTTGTGTGAGTTATGCAAGCTTCGGTTTCATGCCTCTTCAGATAGTTGAATAATAATATTGTGCTGTCTCCGTTTATTCGAAACGTGTTTTCTGCTAGATGAAAGAGTGTATGTGGCTTGACGACGTTATAAGCACTCTTGTTAGGGTGAATGATGTTTTTCCTTTCTCAGATTCATTTTCGCTGATTAATTGCGTCCATAACAGGAGAATCTTTTGTGAGGCATGCTGGTAATGTGGAATTTCCGGCATCACTGCAGCATTCAGTTGTGCGTAAACACTTCGTACTTTGAACAGATGCGATGGAGGCCGGTAATTTGACAAGTTGCCTTGTCTATGACGGTTGCATTTGCAAGTTTCCAGATTGTTTTCCCGTTGAAATATTGCAATTAAAAAGATCGTAGTCCAGGCAGAAGCTCACTTTTTCTTAGGTTCGGCGTTTTATTCGCAGTTACATAGAACTTTGATGCTTCATTTGATTTCGCAAAGGAGAATTTATTTACAATATACCGATGGCGAACTCACCAAGCTCTACTCTCTTTATCCTTTTTCAGTCCATTTTCTGATTATGTCCAGTTTAGCGGGGCGTTTTCTTTTGCATAAATTGTTGTTTCTCTGAAAACACATTTTTCTCCAGCATATCTTGCTCGAACATACTTTTCCCTCATGCTCTTGCAACTCGGTGCTGACTTTTTTAGTGCGTGAGTGCAAACCAGCGTTTTATGCGGTGACCCCGCGGTGTGCTCCTCTTAGAGGAGGAGACGGAGAATGCAGGGATGGCAGTGAACTCCGAACGTCAAGGAGAAAAAGAAAAATGCCACGTTTGTAAGGCAGTGGAGGGTGTAACAGTGTCGGTGAGAATGAATATTTTGTGTCAGCGAGCACATAGTGATGTGTATGAAAGATGAAAAATTTGCTGATCTGCAATGAACACAGGAATCGACTTTCTGGAACAGAATGGTCTTCTCGAACCGAGGGCAAGGAGACCACCTGAATGAAAGGGCTGCTCTCAAGACCTGATAAAAGTCACCTCTTGTGGAGTTCCTCGTTTAATTCAAAAGACGTTGAACACATAATCTCTCTGAAGCAGATGTTCAGTCCCTCCCTCCTTTCTTTTTTCCTTCTCATCTCCCAGGCAAAACATGGCGGGCTGTAGGACTCTTTTTGTATTTAGGCCTTCATGGGTAGCCATTCCCCTGCCCTCATTGAGACAAATGAGGACTGAAAGATCCGGTTCTTCTGTTCAAAGGAACACAGCGTTATAAAATGCGTCAAATGCATTCAGCGCTCGAGGTAGCACATAGCAATCCATTAAGTAGAGTGGAGGGCGTAACTTCTATCCGATTTTTCTTCAAATTCCCCCATGGCAAAGAAACATTCCCATCATGTCAAAACACTGATCCTTAATTCCTTGATAATTCGTATCTACACTGTTTCGCACTCTCCTTGTCTCTGTAATGCCAAAATCGTTGATGATGCATCGCTCCTATCTCTCCTCAAAGCCCCGATGAGAAGCCTGATAAGGAACTATGAGGTCAAGCTCATTTCAAACGTTCATTTTTCGCCTGCAAAAATGCTTTCATATGAGTGATCATACAATATTTTCGGTCTCTCTTTGGAAAAACATGTCCATCTGTGTCTATTGAGCGATGGAAATTACCGAGCATCAGAAACCTCCAATGAACGGAAAAATGAGGACTTGGAACATTTCATTATTTCTGTTGCTTTATACGAGCCTGTTTGAGCTGCTGCCGTAAGGTATGCGCACCGGTCATTGAATCACGAATCTATCCAACGGTCATTCAATCAATACATGGTTATAAATACGGTTCAAAAAATCCATCCACTTATTCCACTTATTCTGGATAGATGAGAAGCCCATCTTGTTGGCAATTTCCAATAACGCCACATCAATTTCCAGTTTCAGTGAAAAGCCTATCCAGAACAATAGATTTGAGCTCATTCCGAACATTCACAACTTTCCCTAATGGAAACGCCTCAACCAAAATATACAAAAGAATTCATGTGAATCAGTTGATTCGGCAAGCTTATTGCTTTATGTCAATCGAAGTTGGCGATTCCTCCAAATCTGTCTTTGGAGCGTATTTGAAATTGAAGACACGCCGGGCCATTGGAATGACGTTCTTTGTTGCACAACTGAAACAACCATCGATGAAAGAGTGGCTCTAGGACAAGCAGCTGGCGCTAAGGGAGTATTGAAGAGATGCTCTGGCTTTGATCAGATAATCAGATATCATCGCTCGGAACTATCTTTTGTTGTCATGGTCTGTGTTGATGTTTCCGTGCTTTTTGACGCGATGAATCGCAACAAATCACAGTGCTTCAAAAACTCGAAACTGGTATGGCAAGAGGCTGAAAGTGGTGATGCACTCGCGAAGACACCTCATAAAAGCCGGCAAATACTCATGTTGCTGATATGACTTTGTTGTTTTACTGCCTCTACCATAGTGGAGGAATAACTGTTTTAGCTTGACTGAGTGCATTAAATATTGCAAATTCCTACCATTTGAAGAAAGTGCAGAGAACAGAGAGTCGTTGCGGAATGAAGTATGAAAGGCGTTCCTTCAGAATTGCATCCATCATTTCTTCTACACACTCATCTAGAGGTATCACGTCGTAGAACCTGAAGCAGTTCCTTTTTATATATTGTGCTGTTTCGAAAAGTGAAGCTTTCTAGCTTTGAACATGAATGGGTGCACTTGTATCTCATCTTTCACACACTTTTTCCTGCACTGGTTTGGCTTCACAGAAAGTCATCCATAAATTAATGTGCGCGATCCTGACCGGAAGCATATCGCACACAGACGGAACGGAAAGTAAAAATTTTGTGGGTGTTGTGAAATATAATGAAATGCTGCAGCATCTCCATCTGTCTCTCTCCTCCTTTGTGCAATGTTCCCCTTGTATCTAGACGTTGCTCTTTGCACACGTGTATAACCAAACGCTGCAAGCACAGATATCAGTGACATCGCTATCGCGATGAGCCGAATTTTGATGCAAATGGTAGTAACGTGCGATAGAAGTTTTGTAGAGGAAGTATTCTCTTTGACTGCTGGAGTTTCGTTTGCAAAACATGGAACGGACGATTGACAGAGAGCAGAAACAGATGAAGGGGAAAAACATGGCTAAGCGCTAAAATACTCGTGCTTTTCTCTCTTCCTTTCCTATGCCCATGCAGACATTGCCTAACGGAACAGAACAAAGTCTGACTATCCTTCACCAAGCAGCAGCGCTTGCTTTGAAACAATATAAGCCTAGGTGAGTCACAAGAAGACGTTTAACTGCAGAGTGTTGACTCACGTGCTGAAAGGCTCCATTTTCTTCTCGGCAATAAAAGGTGTGTCAATGAAGTAAGGGTAGATGGTCGTAACACAAACACCATTTTTGTTCAATTCGTCGAGTTCCATTTGCAATGACTCCATCAGTCCTCTCACGGCGAATTTCGACGTACTGAAACCGTGTAAGGGCGCATGATGTGCTATGCAAAAACAACGAAAGCGATTCACTATGTAAGTACAATCTCGATAACACAATTGCCACACACCTCTTGCAATGATCTGCTTTAAAAACCCTTCTCATTCAACATGAATGATAATCGTCTCGACTACTAACATCGATCCCCACCGTTCTGCTTAATGAGTCATGAACTTTGGTATATTTCACTTGCTGGTCTTTCTCACCTAGAACAACTTCTGAAAACTGCTCGATGAGTGTGATGTTGTTTCTGCCGAATGACATTTCCCGAAGTGATCGCTCTTTGAAAAGAACTTACCAATAGGCACTGCCCAAATTCTCTCCGTAATAGCTGCATATTGAAGCAATTGCAACAATCTGTCCTTTATTTCGATTGATCATTTCGGCAAGGAAGGACCTAATAGCCTACAAATAATAAACGCAAAGTACAGTATGCAACATGCGCGCTATTGGGTTAGTTATTAGCAAAAATATAAATAAGACATACATCATTGGAAAGCATGTCAGCATCATCAACCTGAGAGCATATGCTTGTAAAGCTGAGAATGAATTTACAGCAGATCGTGTAATTTACAGCAGATCTCCAAAGCCTTCGTTATGAATGAAAATGAGTGGGGAACGTAGAAGATTTTGAGAAGTGATTGCTAGTTCGCATAATATGCATAAAATTTGACCGATTTTATTTCCCAAAGAAAACAGCCCATAGTTCCCGTAATTCTGCGGAAACACCTTATAGTTCTCGTAGTTCTACAGAAACAGCCTATAGTTCCCGTAATTCTGCACAATCCACCGCACCGAACCAACGTCAGTTAAGAATTTGCAAGTTTGAAGTGACCTCATCGTCATACATTTATGTTGCTTCAATGTGATCAGCTGCAGATTTCTTACCAATCACCCACGTATTTGCATCCGCAACTTGTCAATATTCACGGTTATCATTTATAAATGCCTCTGATCTCTGGTCAATTACTCTTTTATGAACGAGTAATGGAGTGGCAATGTTCGTTGTTCTCTCCCTTGAAATGCTTTCGACAGTGCTAGAAATAATCAAGCCATTTTATATATGGTCTCGTAGTTGACACTTTTGGTTTCATTGCATTCGGTGACAGTTAGCACCTGGAAGGTTTCTTGACGCATTCAGGGTAGGTGAACATGAAGTCATTTCCATGTAGAGCGCAATGTTGAACGAAGGTCATAGAAGAAAGACACTGAGTGCTCACACAAAATAACACCTAAAGTGCACGAAAGGGTTGTCAAGGAACGTACAAAAATATAACCAAGCACGTTGACGTTCATTGTGATTCTGAAATCATCATCGCTCATGTCCAACAACGGCCCCAATCGAAGTATCGCCGCATCGCAAATTAGGATATCGACGCTGCCTTAAACCACACTGCAATTAGCAGTTTATATTCGGCGTGAGAAAGTATCGTTTTGCCACAGGATGTTATTTCATAAGAATTTCCACAAGATTTTGAACTTTTGATTGAGCAAAGCTAGATTTCAAAAGCATCGAAATAACGAACGATACTTTAGAAAGAAGAAATATCAAAGGACAACTCTTCTTCACGATAGCGCTCTCAAAGAGACTGTGACGAGGTTATTTTTGAAATTTTGAAAGAAATCGGTAGAAACTGCAGCCTCATTNACCTCATTTTGTTTCTAAAGTCTTCAGTGTTTCCAACCATATGCCAAATATTTCTGTTATGAAGGCATATGGTAAAGCTGCGACGGTCCACACTAAATCCCTGTTGGCACGTGTGATAGAGAAACAAAAATTCTCATGATAAGATCAAGCGTAGATCATTAAGAAGCTATGGACAATGGGAGTTCGTCTAACATTATGCAAGTACTATAGGCAGCCCTCCAGAAATGATGCCGTATTGAATATGCAAGCTTGTCTGCTTGCTCAGTGCTGAGCAGGCGATCGCTGCATAAAATTTGTTCAAAATGCAAAGTTAGTTGCAAGACGGTTAAGAATAACTAACTGGCTGCTTCAGTATTCCCTCACCATGCAGATAAGCGGACGAAGACCTATGAGAGTACCTATGAACATTGGCCATTATTATGCAACCTCCTGCTCCGTATAATAAACGCACTTTTCAAAGTAGCATATATAACTCAGCGAATGAACACATATACGTTCCAAGAGCATTTTTGTGGCAATAAATAACCCTTCATTTACCTAAGCAGAAGAAAGCGATTCTTTAGACCTTACTAACTGCTACCTACCCACCGCTGCATTATGGAACGAATGAAGCTAACACAGTCACTTCTGCTCCATATAATATAAACTAAACCAGCTGTTGATATCCTACACCGCCTTCCCTGTTGATCAAGCTCAAGAGGAGTCGCACGCATTCAAAGGTGTTTAAATTTTTGCATCGACTTCACATTGATCAGTTGCTGTTTCATGTTGGTCAAGTCACAAAAAACGGCCATTTTCTATGAAATTCAGGATTAACCAGGATTTGACGATAGCTCACGAACTCCATTATATCACTATAATTAGGGAACTCATAAAAGTGGCTGATCTGGTCAGGTGGACAGAAAACAAAAGCGCATATCGGGCCAGTTCTTTTGATGCTAGTCTTCATTTGCTAATCATTGTAATTGAACAAAACACCTAGTTCTGGAGAAGCATAAATGCGTTTGGCACATGCCCGTAGATTCTCTGGATCTGAGACATCACACTTGAAGAAATATGCCCGTCCACCATCGTTGTTGATTTCTGCGGCAGTCCGACATCCGTCCACCTACATATGATGAAGCTTATAAATTGCCATTTGATTTTATTCAGATATCTTCATAGAATTTCAGATATCCACCATAGACAGAAAGTAGGATTCCGAAAATAAACAAGCAAATGTTTATGCTGACATACAAGGGACGCCTTAATGGTCATGGAACTGCTGTTGCTTTAATCTGCGAACTCAGCAATATTCTGAACAATAGATGATGGAATAGAAGCTAATTTCAGAAGCTGATAAAGACCACTATGTTACCGGCTGACTGCTATTGAAAGACGAGAATTGTTTGGTGTTGATGAGATGAACTGAAGAAGATAAAATAAAAGCACCTCGTTGATGTCTAGAATACAAACAATGGCGCGCTCAGTGATAGCGAATCTCCTCGCCAAACCTCTTCCAACGCCTCGTCCTCCTCCCGTTATAACGACAACCTCGAAAATGCACTCACTGTGTGGATTGACAAACGAAAATATTAATCACTTGAGCTCTGCTATGCGCAAGTAATAATCTTTTGAGTACTTATGGTAACGCATCCAAACGACTCCTGCAGCATGAGCCTCTGCTGGGCTCATTCTCAAAAGCGCAAAGGCGCATTAGACCTCTCGGAACAAAATGTTTTCCAGAGTTGTGATGATATTAGATACGGACGTCTCGCTCATCTTAGAGGCCTCGCTCCTTCAAATACCCCCTTCCCACCATCTTTTTCTTCACTTTTCATCTTTTCGACACCACCTTCAAAGTCGACGTAGTTGTTTGAAAATACAGCTCCTGAAAGGTGCATTCAGAGCACGGAATTCGCAAAGAGAATTTGGTATCAAAAAGCAAGCGGGCTGGAGTGGTGTGAGCACTCATACTCTACTTCAGGAGGCGAAATGTTTGCAGAGTTTATAAGAATGACCAAATATCTGGTGGTGTTTTCTAACGAAACTGCGATAAACTTAAGCCAAATTTTTCTTTGGCATTGAAACTGGGTGAATAAATTTTGATCGCATTCTTCATTGCGCCTTTAAATATGGATAATGGAGTGAAACACGACAAGTAGGAAGCCGGGAACGAACTGTCCTACATCCCAGCAACTATAATCAGTATCATCTGATGACGAGAGTTATATTTATTCCGTTTTAGTCACAGTTTAGTTCGTACTTGATGACTTGAGGTTATCACGAAGGTAGACACAGAATACACGCCCGATCGTTTGCGTATATGTGTCAAGTCACCGCGAAAGACGCAAAACTGAGAAAGCGTATAAAAAAGATACATCTATTTTTGTCACCATCTTATGAACAGCTGACTTTCTCTTGGACAACCGGTTCAAAGAGAATGGTGGATTCCAAATGAACGAAAAAATGGCACGAGAAGGAGAAGAATACTATTTCTGAATGTTCTACCTGGTCTTCGACGGATTTTCGCTTGAGAAATAAAACACGCGGCAAATCACGAAATAAAAGGCAATAGATGAACTGGAACAGAAATCGAATAGCAAGATAGACTTGCTTGGGGGTACTTTCACGACCCATTGCGTCCACCTGCAAAAATGGTTTTAAACCAACACACAAGATTTTCGCTATTGAATGACATTGAAAGCGCATTTTCAATAAACAAAAGAACGTTATCGAAAACAGCAAACTTGAAAAGGGCGCTGAGCGAACAAGTTTTGAAAGAACTAATATGAACCATGTTGACGGCTAGAAATGTTTACTTGTGTTCAGCACGCAAACAGCCATTCAAGAATATTTCCTTCAAGCACTCAAATAGTAGACTTTCGACTCAAGTGGAAGGAATGCGAAGGAGTGTGTCAATTTCGAAGCTCGATGAATAAATAACCAATATCGATATGCAATGTAGTTTGGGATCCAGCTGGAAAGCGAAGGCGCAACGCTGCAAGTAGAATCAAAGCAAGCGTTCGCTTTGCAATTGCTCATCCATACATCATTGTAATGCAGACTACATTGAAAACTCCCTCATCTAACTTTGTTCGACTGGTTCAATGTTCGACTGGTTCAATAACATGCAAGTGAGACCGACCATACCTTCTGCTGCTGCTGTAATTGCTACGATCTTAAGCAGCAGTGCTAAGCATTCCGTTAGTACTTCATCAGCCCTTATGAAGGGAATCCCACTTACGCCACCGAATGCGCGCATATACCTTCTACTGTATCTTCCCACTGTTCTCTCCTCAGCTGAAGAATGTCACCAATGTTTTCGTACTTTTCAAAAAAGATCAAAGGTGGTCTACGGGTCTTGCCGATAGAAATGGGTGAAGGTGCCATACAGCGCCAATAAAAAGCATTAACACTGACTAAGTTATTTTAGATCTAGGGATTAGCGAACGAAATAACAGGAACGCTGAGGAAATTTGGAAGAAATTTAATTGTGTACTTTTGATGTGCTTGTAACTGATTGAAAACGGCGTTCATCAAAAGCCTAAACGCTAGATCATTCTCACACTTGAAGCTTTCAAATTATCTGGAAACTAGAGTCAGCGGTTAACTCAAGCATGCATTACATGGCTTCAAAAGCTGTGATTATTTTGAGGAAGAGTGTCTTTTGTGGAGCAGATAGAGAGAACGATTCTGAGCATTCCACGTCTACCCCTTGCTGAAGGAAACACCCGGCACACCAATTCATACATACACTCGGAAAGCGACGCCTAAATTGGAGTTGAGTATTCGAATGGATAACGACGCTTACTGCGTCGAAGTTTTTTTAACAGTACGACTTGCATAAAATGATCTCCTTTTCTCTTTGACCTTATTGGCAAGTTGTGTCGCAACGAATATGCGAACGCTAGCGTTGAACAAGAAACGTGGATAAAGAATGCCCTTTGTGGAAGGGAAACTGCTGACCAACGATGCATGGTTGACGTACCGCGCTTAAGATGCGTAAGAAACGTTGCGCTGAGCAATGAAGGATGCTCGCGTGGAATCGGAGAAACAGGAGCGAACGGGCAGAACAAATGCCTGACAATGAGGTCGTGAAGGTTGAGCGAGAAAATATGAGCAAATAGGCACGGCAAAGTGCCTGTCAAATTGCTACTGAATGCTGCGTAATTCCACGAAAACGACTGCCCGGATGACCTCCACAGATAGGGAGAATTGGTGGAATGTGAACGTCGGACGTGAAGATGAGTATAGTTGAGGTCGGACAGCTAGTGTTGTTGATTGGTTGATGTTGGCTTTGTTGCAATTGTTTTAAATCCTGTTTTGGTGCGAAAAAAATAATACTAGAAGTATTAGACAAAAAGAGGAACGAGCCACCACGATGCCCAAAAAGTTAGCATCAATGAAGCACAAACTCGCCAATTCTCTCGAGTTCGGAACACCTTGGGCGACCAGCAAACACAAGGACACCGGCTGCTGAAAGACATTAGCAGGAAGCTCATTCCACACTTTCACGATCCGAAGAAGGAGGAAATTATATACTCATTTCATGAGTGGGACACATAGCAATAGTATCGGCGATTTCTAGACAGCATATAACGAATAGATCGAAATGGTCGAGAGAAATTTTAAAAATATGGTGTAAGAAACCCCATGGGAATTATTTAACGGGAGAATTCGTGTCCAAATATGAAGCGGCAGAGAAGAAATCTGTCCCTCCACAAACTCTGCTAGAATGTGGACTTTAAAAGGCATCGGAGTAGCATACCCCAATTTCCAGTCGCAATAATTCGCTGCCAAGCATCAGGTATGGTTGGTTTCTTTTTTTGGCTGCGGTCGACAGAATGTTGCGGAAACAAATCGGTGAGAAATGTTGATGTATTATGAAGAAAAGACATCGTCTGAGGAGCGTTCGTGCCAAAATTCCGCGAGACAGATTTAATCAGTGTTGACGAAAATTGATTCCTTTGAGATTGACACGTTTCGCATATATCGGCCATCTGAAAGCATGTTACTGCGCCTTTCACGATTTCATATTTCAACATCGTTTCCGTCGGAAACAATGCGCCACCCTCAGTTCGTATTAGTCGCCTTCTTCCCTCAGATCTTTCAGCTTTGGCTCACCTCTCAAAAGATGTGCACGAATTTCTCTATTGGATAGCAAATATCACTCGACGAAGTCGTTCTCACGGTGAGACGCAGAGAACGAGAAAAAAGTTATTTGAATGATGAAGCGATTTCTCATGCGCCTCTGAATAAAAACATTCGAATGGGGATATGACGAGCAGGAAATTGACAAGCACTCCCGCATTTTTCCAATGAAAACGACACAAATGACCATTCAGAAATTTATCCAGAGAATATTTTAGGTAATCCTTATGCCTATCGTCCTCTTCTTTCTCTTTTCCCCCCTCTGCATAAATATCTCTTGCAACTGTCCACATGAAAAATGCGACCAATCCAGCGAAGAAAACTGCTGCTAACAATCGCAAATCGCAACGTTCCTATGAGCGTTAATTTGGCGCCTTCTATTCGCCAATACTTGGAATTGCAGCACAAAAGTACTTCGCATAGCTCAAAATTCGCAATTCCGCCTCATATCTCAGAACATCAGAATGTGACGTGCGCATACGCATGGAATTTACATGAGTACCATAGAACCTTCTGGGTGTTGTTCAGATCCCTGAGTGAGTATATGAGCTGACAAGATTCTGCGCTCGGGGCTGATACCAATCCTCCCGCACGGTTATACGTCGGAAATTCTACTGTCGCCATTCCTCGCAACCGAAGAAAATAACCCCTCTTCATCCAGTTGCCTATCTCTGCACAAACCCTCAGTTTTGGAAGAAGGACGACGGTTGGGCTACGTGTGCTTATTTGAAATGCCTCATTACTGTATTGCTTTATTGCTGAAGTAACAACGAGTATAAATATTGAACGTCAAATTATTCATCAGAAATGCATGGGAAGTTCACATTCTCCACTGCAAAAGCACAAACGATTGAAGAGCATTTTGACGCTTCTTGAGCATTTCTTTCAGACGAAAAGAACAAGAAGTTCACAGAAATTCGTTTATAGAGCAATGACTGGCAAGCGCAGGGTAAAAAGGATTGCAAAAGTGGTTCAAACTCTGCTCCGTAGCACCCTCTACCAAAAAGTTTTGAAACTTCTTCCTGAAATTTTCCCAACTACGTCCAGTTCAGTTACCCGTTCACCGTGTTACAGTGGGGGGGGGGGGGG
>JAARMF010000071.1:69322-87959 GCA_022844705.1 Toxascaris leonina
AGGGGGGGGATATATCTGTGAAACACACAGCGTTTTTTCGTGTTTTTTTACATTTGTATACTTTCACGTATTACATTCCTATATTCCCGTATATTCTCTCATTTGTACTCCTAAGTTTGGCGGTATTAGCACAAATTTTGCGCACACAGATGTCCTCTGCGCTAATATATGCACATGTTTATAGCCGCATTGAAAAGTGATCTGCTCGTCTTTCATCAGCTGAAATATCTTCATAAATAACGTAACAAAAAGGGCTATTGTTTGAAGTTTAAAATCTGCAACACTGCACCACACCTGCTCCCCTTCTTCCTTCCAAATAAAAAAAGCAATGAAAGCTGTGATCTGAACATGAGTGTAAGACAATCTCTTCAGAATGCTGAGCAAATGCCACCACACAATTTCACTGAGTCGTTGCTATCAGAAGCCTTGTGTGAATGGATCTAGTGGATCTATAATCAAGGACGACCACAGCTGTGAATTCCATTCGCCTTGCGAACATCTATGACACGCTGAATGCCGATTTCTAATGCACTATTAGGTCATTTTAAGTTGCCATTTCTGTGAACAGCATATCGAAAGGTGCTCGTCAAAAATACGTCAGCTTTACACTGCAATAGCCACAGTGATGTTGAAAAATGATTTGCTTCTCTTTCATAGCCAAATGTTTAAAATTACATCATCACCATGCATTGCCTGAAAAAATCGTCTTGAACAATTATATAAGGAGTGGCACTCTCAGGAAGAGTGAGAGCTGGTAACACTCCAGTTGCCTCCAACGCAGGAAGACACAGACGATCGGTCACTGCCATCTCGATAAGAGAATTTATGTGCACCAAGTGCTCAGAGTGTTGAGTTTGTGACCTGCCCAACATTCTTTATTTCCCTCAAAGATGGCTAGAATCACTTCCACTTTTGTAAATCATTGCAACTTTTCACCTCATCTGAGGCCAATTTTCAGATGATGTGGAGATGTAAACCTTGGACGGAAATAACGAATGACTGAAGTTGCCACCACATGAAGTGCTCTCGGCGTGGAATATATTACAATTAGTTCCTTTAATGTTGCGATATGATGAGTCGCGAATGAAGGCGAGTGTTTTATACAATTAAAGGATTCTGAAGCGGTGAGCATGCTCCACCTCGTTGCGCGATAGCGTACCAAATATCTCGCAGCGGGTGGCAGTTTGCACTCACCTACTGAGACACCGACAATGTTCTAGAACTCTTTTCCTGCGTTCACTTGCAGATGATAACAGCCACTGGCTGCTTCGCCGCTTAATATTTCATCTCCTATAAACGCGCCAGTCAGGTGAAATCCAGTATGGTATTAGAAGAGAATAAGCATTAGTGTAATGTTGGTATGCGGATCTCGCTCTTCTTCAAAAGGTTTTTGTGCCTTTTGCTGCCCATTTTTCAATGAAAACTCATGAACTAGAATATTCAAGCAAGCCTCCTTGGTCACTTTGATTTACTCTGTAAATGAGAAAGAAAACTGATGAAAGGAAATACGGAAAGGGCTTTAATAAATCCTTTGATGAGAATTATAACGCGATGGATTCATCTTGGCCTAACATATACAAGACTACACTTTTCATTGGTCTCGCAGGAGATCTATGGGTGCGCCTAATCTTCACTTGCTCTCTCCTCTCGCTCCATCTCCTCCACCATAACTCTATTCATAGTTTACAGGTGCCGAAGAAAACGCACCACTTTCTAATTAAGAAAAGGATTGACAGGACCGAATAAAATTTCACTGGAGAAAAGAATTGCCACTCCCCAATTGAATTGAAATTGGAAACGCGATATAGCAAGAATCGATCAAAAACTTAGTTTTGTAAGATGTAGTGTAGGACAAATCTCATCCCATCAACAGATGCACTGAAATTGAGATGAAAAACGAAAGCACTGAAGCAATCATTCGTCAACCAAGCGTTCGTAGTGTCGAATGAATTTGCTTACCGTATTCCACTTTGCAGTAGCGATGTTCCTCACCACAATAAAGGGGTGACAATTTTATTGGGCAAAAAGTTGGAAAAAGTCACATAAACAAATTTGGCACTTTGTCGAGCAGGCAATCGACGAGGCCAGAACAACAAGATATGATGCTGTCATCTGAAGTAAAACATCCTCAAAATGCAGACAGAAATCTGCTCAACAAAAAATGGTCTCAGAAAACTCAACAACGCAATGCATCAAAACATAAAAAGAGTCACAAGAACTAAATCAAACAAAAATTTCAAAATGATTCAAAACCCGACTACCTACCGTTCCATCAATAGGTATCGAGCACAAGTGGCTCCTGAAAGTACCATAGAATGGGTGGCACATTCAATCTCTGAAGGAAACTGCAAAACGAAAAAAGAAATGCTACTCGTTTCAACGTAAATTGTAACAAATAGAAATGGCCAAAGAACTCACGCGTTCAAAATCGCATGAAAACGATTGCACATTCATCACTTATTATTAGAACGGTGCTGGCTCAAAGCAACCCCAAAAGCAATTTGTAACCTCAACAGCAACGCAAAGCACTTTACGAGCGGAAGAATGAGTATTATTCTCGTCACGCCTCTTCCTCTTCCGTTACACGAAAGCCTAGCTGGAACTCTGCACTTCGCAGCTTAAAAGTTCGGTTCGACCCCACAAGGTAGAACGGAAATTGCACATATAACATAGAACGACTTCTCTACTTCACAGTTGCTCAAGAACCACTCAGATAACAAGTCCCTTGGCCTCTGTTACTTTCATATTTCTGAGAAAATCACAGAAATGACCTGTCACTGCTGCTTTGAACGAAGCTCCAGTTCATATGCACCACATACAGCTGACGGCAACGATCATGACGAAAGAGCGTCGGTCGAGTTCGGCAGCTTCAGAGGATGTCATCTCGACAGCCAGTATCCCCTCATAGACAATGGTTGCTCTTCGTTTTATTTAGTATGCAATAAAGCATTGTAAAACGAAATGGTTTTTCCCAAGTGCAATTTCCATGTAGAAAGCATGACAAGTGACAGTTGAGTCACTATGGATTCTGAATTCCATAAGCATCCGCTCTATTTATGGCACTTTTAACGCTGTTTTGACAGTTAAACATGGCAAATCCACTAAACTGCAGTCACCAATTAAATTGCATTCTCCAGTTTATCCACCAATTGAATTTCAGTTATTCATTTGAGGCAGCATTGAGAGAAATGCATGGGACTTCCATGAAAAAAGAAAAATGCAAGATGCAGAAAACTTTTTCTCATTTTTGTTCTCATTTCTGGTCAAAATTGGGCGCAAGCTTAGAAAATCCGCACTCGTTGAAAGATATGACATGCCACAATTAGATTTTCAAACAATATTTATAATTATGGCTCTACAAAGCCAGTCTCACCTTCCTATTTTTCATTCGCGGTAACTTGAAGGATTACTGCTTGAAGGCGAAATTTACGGTAACTTATCATAAAAACTTGTCTATAAGTATTCGGCTATGTGGCGAAAAGTATTTAAAAGCAGACAAATAAAAACTCTGTTGAATACGTCATCGCATCATTGACAGTCGTTGAGACCCACATCGGTGAAGGTTTTTCGACGACTTAAGTAGGTAGAAGCTGAATTAAGTGATACGGAACATTCAGCTGTACACGATGGCATGACAACTTTCCCTACGGTTAACCTCCATAAAATGGCCTTCGGCAAATGTTCGTTAATCTGAAGCCTGATCAGAAAGTCAGTGTTACCCACTGGGACTGCAATCAGCTTTACATGCTTCGAAACAGGCCAGCTAGACCTCCTTCTGGTCCTCTAGTGAAAGCAGCATTAATAGTATAGTACCAGGCTGTGTGATCGCAGAACTCATCCAAATAACATTACGAATATATAGCGTCCGACATATTACCAGAATTTCCGCTCCGGTGGGAACAGCAAATTTTTTTCGTACGAAACAGTGTGCTGTTAAAATGTAGAATTGAAGTAATGGAACGAGTTCTTCTAGTTCTGTAGTGAGTTAAACCCAAATGGGAATTCGGCGAAAAGCCATAGGAGCCACATTGAACAAAGCAATACATACTATCACGGAACAGAGCTGGAATAGCCTTCGAAAGACTTGGCTGCGCTCAGCTGCAGGGCGTCAAAGAGTAATGCGGATGCTTGAAAGATGCAGCCAGAGAAAAACTACCGAGCCTTTGAACTGCGATTATTATTTCCCTTATTTGTTCATCATTGGTCTTGCTGCTGCAAGAAAAACGTCGAGCAACCGCTATTAAATAATCTGCTCTGCAAGACATCGAACACTGCAGTAACACAACTCTGAGATGGTTGCCAAATATCCAACCGCAGCAGAAGCGATCAATTGAAATTTGCTCTCTCATCGACGTCGAAACGCTGCCTCAAAAACTTCGCACTGAACAATTTGGCAGACTGTTTAGTACATGCGGGAATCTCTAATGTAAACTATTTAGTGCCATCAATAAATGACGAAACTTCTCACTACTGCTACACTCTATTAGCTGTGTAATTTATTTGGCTAAAAAACTGAGCATTCACTTATCTTGAAAACTTTAGCAAATTAAGGCTGATCGCACGTGATTGCTTTTTACAGGAAGCACCGATCATGATCCGCATCCTCTAATAAGCCCGAATAACCCTGAAAGTTTCGCTGGAAGATCTTCGGAATTCATCGTCCTGACATCAATTCAACGCCTAATAAGTAACATACTACGGATCGACATAGTCTTTTGGATGTTGCTTTATCCTCCCACCCCCTTCTTCGCAGCGTTTGACATCCAAGTTCATGGCAACTGCTGACTGCCAAAATACGCTTCATGACGCAGTGACGCCAATGGTGTGCATTGATTCCCCAAAGGACATGATGATCTTCACTCATCCCCCTATAGCCACCCAGCTGTCAGTCGATAGAAAGGTGCCGTTGAATGAGACTTTGGCCCACTGCCTACTCCGGTAATACATTGATCAATAAAATAGCAAGGAATGAGATGAAATAAAGCAAACGTTGGCATAACGTGAATGGATCTAAAACACTACAAATGAAAACGGTTCGAGAGGTGATCAATTCACTACACCGACATCGAGATGATAAATTACGAGTCGCATTCTCATCTCAACGACCCAGTGAGATTATCCACAAATTTGCGACATTATCGGCAACAAAAGAAACTAAAAGAACAAAGAGGTTCACCTGAAGGTAAAAATTGCCCTCAATATTTCAGCTCGGTAACAGATCGCTGCTCACATGTTCGTCTGAGAATGAAGTTCAGTTCCGTACTACGTTGCTGTTCACACGATCTGCTGTTAGTTAGACTTTAATCTCGAGAGAGTTTCTAAAAACGAGGATGATGAGCCTTCTCTAGCAGTGAAATTCTCTAATGTTAGACGGCAGGAAATCGGTGGCATGGAAACTCTCTCAACGACTGAATGAGCAATCAAAGATTGGCATGCAAACTGTCAACTTTTTGCCTGAAACTGAGTGCGTAGAAAGCGTTCTGCCAAATTTCGTTGATTGTTGACACAATCATGAACTCTGATTGAAGATCAATTAGCTTGTTCGAAAGTATTTAAGCAATGAAATGTCTAAACGAAGCGATCCTGTGTACGTCGCGCTCAGGGTCATAAGGATGTGAGAACAATCTTCCTGTCAAACCTCGCTTCCTGCGCACTATTGAAACGATGTCTCCTAGGTGTGTACTCGAGATGCGGTGTAAGAAAACTCACCAGCATCGCATCCAAAGCAATTTTGTGCGCACATGTTGACCAAGCAAGAAGTGTGGCGCAGAAATATGAAATCAAATGAATTTCTCATTAAATCAGCCTCGCAATCTTGAAACAGCATAGAGAGAGGGAACTGACGGAAATCCCTGCCTTACGGGTGTATGTTTGAGATCGAGGTTTCGTAGACAAAAGCAAACCTGGTTAAACCGGCAACACTTCGTCGATTCCACTCGATCGGTTCGGATTTTTCTACCGCTGCATCAGCTACCAGTGTCATTTGCACGAAATTTTTGAAATAAACTGAGTGCAGCTTTATGTCGGAGCGGGCTGTCCGTCCACATGACGTCCATTTGGCTTTTGCGCTAACTTGTGTTCTGGACGGAGTTTCCTTAACAATTCAAAATGGCATCGATTGGAATGACCACGAGAAATTTTGTTTGAACTTGGCCAAATTCGATGTTTATAAGAACCTCAAAGCGACGAAACGAAAAGGCATGAAGGTGAAGAAATCGTCGAGTGCCTCGGAAGTACTCACGTATATTCTCAACGGCCAATTTAGTTTTGCATTTCTTGAAGACATCACTGCCTATTAATTGCGGCACCACTTCACAACTACAATCAATATTTGCGTTTCTACTTGATTATATCTCTAAGAACGAATGAATAACAACTGAACGCTTTAGCTGATCAGTTTTCTTAGGAAATTAGAGCATGGCAGGTGCTTTCTTCGATATGTAATTGAATATTGAGACGTTGAATGTAAATTTTGCACTTGAATGTAGTGCTTAAATGTGAGATTCCATATTGAGCTCGAAAGGTAGGTTGGACGGAAGAATGCATTGAAACAACATTTTTTGTATTGGCCGGGGGGATTCGCTGCCAACACTGTGAAAAGCGATGCTGGCAGGGCGTTCATTTACAGTGAAGTGAACAGAACTGATCACTCGAAGCTTCTGTTTGATGCTTCCACAAGATTGAGACCAACATTCGCGATGCCAAATTTGGAACAAAACCTAAAATTTCATATGACCATATGAGGGAGGGGAAGGGATAAACGAATGCAGCCTGCACACCATTTAATCAGTCACTAGTTTCTCGTTCTGATAACTCCAATCATGATAGAGTAAAATTCCAAAAAATGCGTCAAATAGGGAAGGTTTCAGCCAAGAAGCTAACCACACTTGCCTAAATTTGAAAGAAATACACTTGCGATACGCCAATAATGAATAGTTTCTTGAAGTACACTGATGTGGAGTAGTACCATTGGAAGATTGTTGGAATGGCTTCGACAGCAAGAAGGGACTAAATTGAGCCGCCGTTTATGCTATTTTTCTTTATGGAGGACAATTTAGTTGTTTCCCGAATGAGGGCACCAATGACGGTTTAATAGAACACATCAGTAATTAAGCGCTTTTTTGACTTTACCTTCCTTGATTGTAATAAGATTCAAGACGCACGAGAAAAGACTCAAGCAGAAATGATCAGCAAGAGCTAATTGACCTTTAAATTCGACAGCATGGAATCTATTCGCACTGACTGAAGCAATTTGATAACGTTAGTGAGCTGCGTGTTCCTATTGGGCGACTTAAATTTAGTGCACTGTGCAGCCCACGCTTCGCCTTATTCCCAAAATATATCCCTCAGATCACACTTGCATTGTGGCCGATGCTGCTAAGAATTTTACGGTTCCATTTGAGCATTAGACGTCAAGCACCACACACTGTTTGAAAGATCCAAACGTCACATACCACGGACTAACACTCACAGCAGAAATCAAAGGGGAACCATCAAAGTGAGTATTGCATTAATATCAGACAGGTCAAAATAGATGGGATGAGATTTTGACATCCCCGTGCTGAGATAATGACAATAAGTGAGGTGGGTAGAAAAAGCAAGGAAATCATGATAGCACTTGAGGAAAGGGCAAAGCGCCAAAAATTTTATTGTCTTCGACTTTTATTACAACCTTATAAATATGCCTGCTGAGAGCTATCATAAATGATACGATTTTGAGTTGACGCCACTTCAAATCTACTTTCCGAACATTTTCGTACCATGCTCCCACACACCCTCAACTCTCCTATTCGTTTCCCTCTCCTTCATCTCCTCAGAAGAACGACTCCACTCGTCTTCCAAGACTCACTGATGACCATGAATTGAAGAAATATGCTTCAAGCACTTGTTATTATGCAAGTAATTCTCGCAGAACGGGGCTGAAAAGCAACTGAAAACGATGTGAAATTTTCACTGAATTCGATAACGCTGAAAGCAGTACTAACGATCTTCGAAACTGCGTAATCTAATCACCCGACCATCGCAGACATCGTAGAAAAGAATCAACCACTTCACGCATTCAGTAACGTTCGTTTACCTTGTGCTGTGCAGAGACGTTGATTATGTCTCCGAAACGGCGTCTCAGATGTTCCAGGAGGGAACAATTGAATACGTGATATTAGATCGTGGATAAGATGCAAGTCGAAACTAAACCTATATGGATTACCGACAACTCCTGAACTCGACGCTACTGGAAACTACAATCGAATAAGATATGTTCGTTGCCCACAATGTGAATAAAATTAGCGCTTTCAAAATGAATGAATCGTTATTGATGGAATTCCTTCTGCAACAACAACCCACTCAACCGAACCAAGAACTGCTCAAAGCAGCGATGCGCAGTATGTCGAAGTAACTTTTCAGTGCTGCGATGTCGAAACGCTACAGCAGCACCAGTTCAATTGTTATTGGCTCGAGGAGCCATATGACGCCGGTCTTCGGATGCATTGGGTATACGGCGATCGTTATAAGCACTTATGTGGTGCAAGTATGGTGATCTATGAGTTGTGAAATATCTTCCACGACCTCTTTGCTGAGTTGTGGCAATAATGCGAGAAGAGACCGTCAACAGTAACAACTCATCGACTTGCAGCGTTCAGCAGCTGGACCTCTCAGAAAGGAAGCTGCATGGAGCAATATAATGGTAACTGCGAGCGTATTTTAGCACCGCTGTTGTATACCTGATAGCAACTTTCGCACTTCTCCAAGCGTAAATAATTTTTGCTTCTCAATGTGTTCACTTCCTTTTTTCAGCAATATAGGCTAATACCCTCTTTGACTATTTGCTAATAATGACTACAGCTCTTAATGGCTGCAGTTCTTACTAGGTCTCGTTAGATACCACATCTCGCACCTCCATTCGTCGTTGAATGCCTTAATCTTGCACTCTGAACGTCAAAACAAAGTGGTCGAGAAAAATCTGAACCGAGAGGCAATGCTCGTCTGTATGTAATTCGTTTTCTCGCATGAAATTTTATAGATAAATGGCTTGATCGAAGGCGCTGAAATTCTTCTCCGCACGTTCCGACATTCCGTCCAGCACAACGTTATGAAGTTCGACGCGCAAATTTCGGCCGTTTGAAATGGCGTGCAGATTCCAAATTATATTAGTAAAATCGGAAAATTCGTCGATATTTTAGTGAAAAAGGAGTTGCAAGATGGGTAAGCATAAAATGTTATGCAAAAGTTTGAGATGAAGACTCGAGAATAGCCAAAGGTCCAATGTTGCAGGAAGATGTGCGTAAGCAATGGATGCAACTGAACTCTCCTCAGCAGTAACTGCAGTGAATTTTTGTGAAGAAGGAAATAAGAGAAGAGCTATATACGCCTGCTGTTGCAAAAAAGGAAATTTGCAGGACGTTAGAGCATGCGAGTGCGCTACGCAATATTAATGGCGTAATGAAAATTGCAACGTTAATTGCAATTAAATAGACTGCTTGAGCGCAGTATTTCTAATCACTACTGCCACTGCCAACGGAATACTCCATAAAAGTATTAAAGACCTATCCTCTGCGAAATCTAAGCACTGAGCGGGACATCGTGCGCATCTCTATATTATCTTGCTTCTTAAAAATCTTCCAACTTATTCACGCATCTCGCACATATACTTTGCGAGCCATCAGTTATATTTCGCATGCTTCCTCGTCTGCATCATACAGAATGTAATGGTTAGACCTCGACTCACTCTTGCTGGCCTTTCTCCTCCTCTCCTTCCTCTCCTTCCTACCTTCTGCTTTCCATTCTTGAGCTCATGGTGGCGAGTCATATTACACGTAATGATCCGGGCAGAATTCAAATCCACTCGAAGTACATAGGATCGCAAAGATGACAGTTAGTTAAAAATCATCTTGAACAGGAGCCTCCTTCGGATAATCTCATCCTTCAGTATCGGCTGAGAGGCATATTCATAGAATGCGAGCAGACGACACTAACGTTCCGAAAATGGTTCTGCAAAATTTCCCTTAATAACTATCCGAAAATAAGTCAATCTGCAGTTCGTAAGGATTTTGTGGTTGGATGGCACATGGGAGGCAACGGCGTTCGTCCTATATGTACTGATTAGTGTCATTATGAAAGCATTGTGTCTCCTTCATTCGAAGCAGAGCAGCACCCACTGCAAATCTGCCTAGTGCGATATACTTAGCAAATGTGATATTCCTCCATATCACAACGGAAAATGCTTGCGTACAGACGAGAAAGTAGGAAACCGTTCAAAACGAACTGACTCCAAGCATGAAGGAACTCCCATCGGCCAAACTGACAGCGACATGGATATTCAGCGCTTTTTCATTACCTCTGAATTTTTGAAATTCCTCTGTGGAAATAGGTCTTTATAGTTGGCTACATTTGACGCAATGTATGTGAAAGTATTGCAAGAAGTTTCTCCTAACTAGAGTGAACAGAGAAATACGTTTCGAAGTGCACTTCCATAGGGGTCCGAATATCCCTTCGCCGAACACAAATGCGATGTGTCACCTCGCTTGCGTCTGCCAAATTTTGCAGTTTTGACTCATTTCTGATTGAATAAGCATAACAGCAATCGTCACAACGTATGTTTATAAGTTGTACAACAATAAAAAAGGCTATGAAGCATAATGGCTTTTGGCTTTGGTAAACACTGGGTGAGATTACTTTTAGCTGCCCAGGCTACTCCATCCCGAGTGCATATTTTTGAGAGTGACGATGGCACAATGCTCACAGCATTGTGAACTCGAGAAGTACTCATGAGGTCATCGGGAAGATGGAGGGTTTGCTAGTTGACAGAAAGAGAAATAAGTGTGAATATTCATTATATCAATAGCCTGACCAAAAAGTTCTCACTTCTTCTTTTGGAATTGCTTCGTTAAGCTTCGGCAATATGGATGCTGCTTCATGAAAAATGCTGGATAGCGTCGGACGCCAAAGAAAGCGATTCCCACATGTAGCACCCTCGATAAAGTCCTCCTCAAAAGGAAGGCATTTCCGTAATTGGCAGTCATCGGCAATAATTTAAGATTAACAAGTACCTCTCAGCAACGAACGTGCTCTAGAGAGGTGGGTGGCATGCAGGAAACGCAAACAGGCAGAGGCTACAAAGCGTTCACGTCGCATTCGCCTTAATAAAAGAAAATAGCGTCCGCCTTCCTTTACCACATCTCGTTTGTCCTTATCTCAGAGGCATTCCTTTCCTCATTTTCGTTATCGCTCCCTCTTTCTTTATCATTTTAGCGGTTGCCGTCGATGTCCACATAGCCGTCAAGACTGAAATATATACAAAAATGTTTGTCGACCACGTAACCCTGAAGACACTGGCGAGTTTTGTAAACAGGTCTGCCGAGGCATTTTGCAAATTTTTTTTAATGGGCAGCGAATTGGCTAATACTGAACTGAAGCTGTTCTCGGTTTGTGGGGCAGAGAGGAAAGGAATCAGAGGAAGTGCTTCTGTCTTTTCCCTACTGATCTCAAATGAGGAGCGGAGAAGGACTCTTCCGCCTCTTTTAAGCATTCACCGTGCTACTTCCACGTCTCACTATCGCAGCACCACCGGATGAATGTCGACGAGCCCGATGGGACGCGATCACCTCAGCCGTCCCGTTGATTTCACAGTCATACCTGTGGGAAGCTATAAATGCACGTATTTTCTAGCAAATACCACGGATTGCGAATTTTGCACACGAATGGCAGTCGTCAGTGTGTAAAGAAATGAGACAAAAAGTGGAGTTTTTCACCTCTTGCAACCTTCACAGCTCCTTTATATGGAATATGCTGATCTAAAGGCATTCGTTGAAAAGCCGCCTGTCTGCTTACAAAACTATCCACCGAAATGATGAGATATCGAGTTGAGGGGAACATCTTCGCCAAGATATCACAAATTAATTGACTGCTCACGTTAACTCTTTGCTCAGAAAAATCAACGTTCGTGTGCTAAGGCTGACGTTTCAACCGTTATATAAACATAAAGGCTCGTTTAGTCAATTTCCGAGTGCGCTAATATATGACTAATGTTTCGAAAGGATTCCGTAAGGATTCTTCTCACCTTTACCTTCTTACCATCATTGGGGAGGAAAGCTGATGATAACGCGATTGCAATGCTGCTATTAATGAGGAAATATCGCTGCCTGAAAGCAAACGGATATTTGCACAGTTGTGTATCGCAAATGGAGAATTGGCATATTGATCGTTTATAGAACGCAAAGATGAAGCGTAGTGGATTGGCAAAACACATACGTGCAGCTTATGGGATACGTTCTCGAGAAAGCCAAATATGGTCGCTGTTTAGCGTAGTACTGCCTTGGTAGGAAAAAAACGACGGTGTATTCCCAGTGCGACAACACTTGATACTCATTTGCACGCAGCACTCGAGCAGCTCATTCGCTAGAAACTCCTCCTCATATAGCTGTGCTCATGGATTCACAAAAGATACGACTGCATGTAGGTTGCAGAGATGCAGCTAATACTGCAAGATTGACGCAGACGCACTGATGACGAACGATGGATGGATCGGTGGAGGCGTGATTCCTAAATGAATTGATACATAGAAGAGCGCCCTTTGAAAATCCATCAAGTGAACCACTTTAACTATACAATAAACGGTCTAAGCTGGGAACTATTTTCGGATGGTGATTTGATTGGAGAGTGCTCGTCATCGATTTTTCAGAAAAAACTCGATGCATCTGCTGTTAGCGAAATAGAGAAGTACTGCGTGAACAGATGTCTGCTGCAACGAAAACAAGTGAAAACGAGTCTTTCTGCTTTTTCAGAGAAACAATTCTGAATTGTTGTGAAACTTCACATGTGACGGCAATAATAGAAGCAGTGAGCAACATAAATCCGGATTTCAGGTCACGTGCCAGGTTTACCTCATTTGCGACCATAAAAATGACCTCTCTCCTACGTGCACTGACTGCTTCGTTAGGAAAGTTTATTTTCAAGTGCAAACACTGAACCTCACAATAAACAGAAAATATTGAGCAGCATCTTCAAAGGTCTCATCGTATATGGACATCCAGCTCGAAATTCTTTATGTAGCCAGTCTGCATCCGATGTGTTCTGTGCTTTATTCGATCTAATAATTTAATGGCTCTCTCCAGCACAGCAACAGATGCCGATCGAGAGTGACGTCATGGCTGTGCTTTGCTGTTCATATGTTTCATCCACCTCCTGTCGAATCCCCATTCTCTCTCCACAAGAACCTAGACGAGAAGAAACATCTACTGGGCACGTTCACTTCCGCCGAAATTCCAAGAGTTCTCTGATTTGGGCTAAATTAATTGGAATACACCACTATAAAGATCCTTTTAATTTCGGCACCATAGGTTCCCCTCGACACCGAAACAAAAGCAACGCAAACTTTAAAATCACTTCTCCTACGAGCATATATTTTCAAGCAATTCCACGTTCAACAAACACTTGGAATACAATTCTGTGTGATCAGAGAAGGAAAATCCTGTCGTCCTTCATTGAGCACTTCAGCCAGCGGGCAATTAAGGTTGGATGAGTGACGTTCACTGCTCTAAAGAATGCCCATATAATGAATAACTTATAACCGTCACTGCATTCGACGGTCGTTTTACATGTTGATGCGAAGTCGACCCCATCAACTGAACATTATTCATGTGCACTGTAAGATATATTTACATTTTAGTGATTAAGGTTGTTGAACCTTTTTTGTTCACAAAGCAAAGTAATGTTAAAGGCTAGTGGAGGACAGCAATATTTGATTGGTCGGCAATATCCTTCTGCAGCAATACTCGCCCAGGCACCTTCAGAAAAACCGACCTGGGACATCTGCTGAACAATCATATACCCTTTTTGAGAAGGAGAACAACATTTCCGTCATATCGCAAGAGGAGTTTGGTAGTGATGCGCATAATCGAAGAAGGCACATACAATTTCATGGAACCACAACCAAAGTTTAATGCTTCTATAGGTGAGTCATCATGTCAACTGCATCATTTATTAGCAGTGAAGGTGAAGTTGAAGGTAAGCATTGTCCCGCAAAGAACCCGCTACTTTGATCAGCCATTTTCGTGGTATTTACAAATAACGGTGGAGTAGTGTCGTCATACACAGCCGTGCTATATAACATCGATTCGGGCAACATTTGTCGGATAAGTGATCCTGAAATGAAGCCCTATGAGAAAGTGATTGAGGCTCTTCATCAATACGAGCTCTACAGGTTTTCCACCAGTATCTAGTGCTTTGCTATAACGTTTGCAGGCAGTCAACGAAGTGATTCCGTTATGCAGATCTGTTCATATTTCAGAAATATTGCTTCAAAACAAAATTGAGCAATGTATGAACGATCCAATGATTAATTCACTTATGCTGATCACACAAAATGAAGAAAGAAAGGGATCGCTGAAAATACATCAACAAAGTGCATATATTTTCATTTTTAAGCTCACCTCAGTAGTATCCTCATTGTTCTTTGAGATGAATGAAGTTGTTCCTCTGTTTATTCCACGACACCATATAGGCCATGGTTCGATGGAAGGCAAGGAAGAAAACATAAAAGATCGACGTAGCAACGATGATAAACACGACTCTCATCCTGTCATGCATTCGGGACATGGTACCGCTTCTAAAAAATTCTCTTCAATTAGGTGCTATATTCATGTACCATTAAAAACGAAAGTTTCCTCCACCTTTCACCATGCACCTCAAGGTTTGACACTTTGTGTTGACTGCGTTTATCGGGAATCAATAAGGAATATGGATGACCATATCCATTTGAAGGGAAAATGCAGAATGGCCAAAAAATTAGCGAAATATGACGCAAGACGTTTCAGTTTCAAGTTACGTACTTGTAATAGTGAAGTTCAGATACGCCATGGAATGGATTAGCGAAGCACAAAACTTACGCAACATAATCGGGGATTTGGCTGCGATTCTGGAACATCCTCGTGAGCACGAGGAAGCACTGTTGCATTTTTGTTGGTGCCACACCGGTGTCTGCAAGTGCCAGAATTCGCTAGAATTCTTCAATGTTGCATACAATTATAATGCTGTAGCGAATGGCGCAAATAATATGGGGAGGCGATCTGGTGACAAAAGCTTTCTTATTTCAAGAACCAGCAGACCCTCGAAAATCTCATCAGTAATGCCATTTCATTTTCTAACACCTGCAAAAAAATGATAGCTAAATACGAAGCATGCTACCAGTTAGGCTACTCAACGACCAGTAATTTTAAGATTTCGGAAGCATTTTCTCAAGCTGTAGTCAATACTGAGTTGCAGAAACGTGCTCGCTTCACAAGTAATTATTATTTAGCCCACACAGAAGTAATGATAAGCTCACCTTCATTGAAAAACGTCTTCATACGTTGCAGCAACATGTTCTGCACAAAACTTTTTTGCGTAACGTAGCATGGAGCCACGAAGTTGTCTTGATGAACCTTAAAGAGGTTTTGCTGGGTCACCTTTTTTTAATTTATTTGTATAAGCACACCTCAGCAGAAATTGTGCGTCGCTGAACCTTGCTCGCTGCACATTGAGTATTCAATGAAAATAACAGCACTTTCTATCTCCTCATCATGTTTGTGAATATTGTCCACCAACATTTCTCGAGGACGGTGCAAACTAGCCTGCAGACCGAATTTATCTCGGAATCGATATTATGGATTTGCAAAAACTTTCGGAACTACTAAAAAACTATCCAAAAGACATTTATCGAAGTGGCTACTCCAGGGGTTAGATTTCTGGTTGTGGAAGTGGCGTGGAAGAAAAATATTAAAGGCAGCAACTCTCACGTTATGAACTGTTTCTTTTCGCCCAACAAATGCTGCTCAAAATTCACTTTTCAAGTATGAGGCAACAGAAATATTTGTTGTTGCACACCTGTCGAATGAAGAAGATGACTCACTTTTTTGACGGGTTGTCCTAGCCCTCTATTATTTCTGAGCCTTTTCTCGAGGACGGTGCAGCCTAAGGCCGAATTATTTCGGGCTAGAACCATGTTGAGCTGCATCGGCCGAATTTGTTTGAGCGAACCGTTAACGATGCACTGCATATCGGTAACTCTCAGTTGACTCTTCTGCAATATTCACATTTATGCAGTCTCACTCAGCCGGTCCACTGTCCGCTCCGCTGCCTCCCACATGGTGTGCCTCTTGATCGGCTACGCATCAAACCGCCTATGAAAGAAGCTGGAGGGCCTTCACGATTGGTCTATGAAAAGCACAGCACATCTGTGAACTTGTGCTTGTGAGCACATGCATCCGCGACGAATGCACAGCGTTCGGTGAGCATTGTAGTCTGCTTTCGTTGTGCAGCGATAAAGCTTCATTCTGCCTAGCTCGAGTGCATATCGCATCGTCGAATGACACAATTGTGTTTGGCTGTCGAACTTTGCCAACAGCCGTTGACATACGGCCATTTCAGACTTGATCTATTTTTCCTTGCGTTGCACGATTTTTGCATTGGCTCTAACCCCCATTGTTCGTTGATGGAGCGAAAGGCCCACGGGAAAGTTGGCAGCGAGATCATTCTGCACCTTAAACTTTGAAGTTTCGTTATGCAACTGAGAGAGTCGGAAGTCACGAGGAGCTTTAAGATTGCCTTCAACTTAATCATCCAACCATGACAACGAAGGGATACGAGCCCCATAAATCATCTATACGATAATCTCTGCTTGTATTTCATAGCATTGTGGCAGGAGGTGACATACTAGGTCTAGACCGTATACTCCATAAACATGAAGAAAACAACAGTCAAGTTGGTGCGATATACATAATTTGTAAAGTTTTTTTAGAAGCGAATGAGTGTGCATGCAAAGATGGAAAGATCTTTTAGATGCTATGGGAAACGTCCTATTAGATTCCTGCTAGTATAAGCCTTTAGCGCAATTCTTGCAATGGCGACTCCTCTTTTGTCAGAATGAACAACTGCTTGATCACAGCTTCTTTGAATGAGGGATTGATTGCAATTATAAACAAGGGTATTAATGCACACGCAAGTGGAATATCAATTGCGTAATAAGAAATATGAACCGTGGCTATTCAGCAGATAATCAAATTCTTTGTGTGATAACTAAGGGAAGGACAAATTCGTCGAAACAGCGCTAATGGATTGTGATTTCAGATTCCCGCTCATCTCATGAACTTGAGCTCCATACATTCTGAAATCCCCAATACAGTATCCTAGGCCGGTAAGTTGTCGTGTAGTCAGGATATCGCAGAACGAAATGAAGAGTCGCTCCCTCCCTCCCACCTCCCGCTTTGTCCTCTAATTTTTCCATCAAAATGCATAGCAGTCAGCTGTTGACTGGTCCGCGGGTGGAAATGGAGGCGTTAGAAGGTCAATTTCTCAGTGTGGAAGAAGTGTTGCACTGAACGAAATGATGAAGACGGGATCGAACAACCACGCAGTGAATTCATGATGAGGCATAATTCTTTCTTCATGGAATTATTCAATTTTGCCTCTCGGTAGGTTCCTTGCCAAGAAGATCCTGCATCGACCTACATCAGCCAAAAACTCGTAGAAAACAGAAGACTTCTTAAAAATGCTTCAATTCTTTAGTAATTAATTGTGCAAACCATTTAAGCCACGCTCGCATTTCAAATATCAACTTCTTCGCATAAAACTACAAATCACAACCGTCCAGGCTCTTTAATTAGGCAGACTGTTTAACTATACTGCACACTTATTATGCTGAAATATTCAGCCGTTTTATTGCAAAACGTCCGCCAAGCATCACTGAAAGATCCAACGCAAATTGTTCGGTGATGGAAGATTGCTAACGCAAGCAAACTGCAGTTCTAATCGCATTCACTCCAATTATTGAGAATGATTTATGGCAATTTTGTGAACAAAACTCGAATTTTCAAAAAAAAAACAACTGTACTCTGCAGCCCACTGGGAAAGTAAACAAAACTTTAAATACACATTTCATGTTTTTTCTCGAGCAACAGAGCTCGAATCCGTTCTTCAGAGATCTCTTTTCGTCCTCGTACAAATTCTATAATGACGGCAGGAACCTAAGAAGCGAATATGCAATTGGAGAAGAAAGGAAACAGAAATGAGTGGATGTAGCACTTCGAGATCTCTTTTATAGGCAAGGAATGAATGTGAAAAATCGATTGCAAGAGGCGGTGCTTCGAGATGGAATGAGAAACTAAGCCGCGTCACTCGCGTTCCTTCACAGAATGTCTCGTTTCAGAAGTCACGTCAGCAAGCGAAATGGAGCGGTGCTGATTCACGTGCAAAGTTTTTGGCTGCAAAAAATGAACGCTGCCGGAGTCTGACAAAGAACGGTGTTCGGCACTTTTTTGAACATACCTGGCGTTTCTGCCTCGTCTGAACATGCGACTTCTTGATGCAATCTTCATCAATAGTGCATGAGATGTATGTCGGGCTGTTCACGTGTACACTCATTAGCACTTTGGTTGGATTGGAGGTGTGAAACTCTATTGGGCACGTTTAGGCTGCCTCATGCTGCAACTACACTTGTTTAAAGAACCCCGAATCAAACTGCGTTTAATAGCCTTGAGGCCACAGTACTGATGCTCTTGGGTGGCGCGTTTCTAGCTCGGTGCTCGCAACTTTTTGCATCGCAGTCACTCATACAATCATTTTTTGTAAACTTGCTGTTGCCTATATATATATATATATATATATA
>JAARMF010000071.1:88193-140065 GCA_022844705.1 Toxascaris leonina
TCTCACGTATATATATATATATATATATATATATATATATATATATATATATATATACGTGAGAGCCTGCCTTTGTGCCCAGCAACTTAACTTGACAAACCTTGAGGCTATGACTGCGAGATTTGGAGACTGATCCATCAAATTCCAAGGCAGTATTATACACCAAATGCTCCAGAAACGCTGATTCTACACCACCCGAGTCACTCAAACGTCTGTTTCTTAGAGGTTAATTGTTCGATCAGTTAAAATCTCGACGAATTATCGCGCATATTTTGTTATCTGCTGGTTATGCAATGAGCTAAGTGTGAACGCAATTGCAAACGCTTCTGTCCATCTTGCAATATGAATTCAAATCGCAATGATAAAAGTTTCCGCATATTTCTTTTTATGGACATTAATTTTTGTCCCTATATACTCAGAAATGTATCGAAATATTTCAATACCCTTAAAAACACTCCGCTGAAACACTCCATTGTTTGAAGCGATCAACCTTTGCCAACTGCTTTCATTTGGCCAGAAATAAAGATGGATTTCATTTGTGACTGCACTTCGACAAAACTGCATCACGCCGCATTGTTATGATTTTCATGAGCTACGGAAATCACAGAGATGATCAAGGAAGAGCATCAACTTGGTCGTGGCTTTTTTCCATTCAGACATCAACTTCGAAAACTGGGATCTACGTAACCCATATTCAGAAAAGGACAGTCAAAATGGAGTTGGATGAAAAGAGAAGTCTGAAGCGGGGAGGAGAAGGAAAAGAGCATATTAGCTGCTCACGAGCGATGGACACCAGAAGCAGCATGGATGAAATGTCATCCTCGCACATTTGCAGAGAGCTTTCAAAGTGATTGATAGCAGGAAGCATTACGCTTGCATTGAAAAGAATAACGTACTCGAAGTTGAGTTCATTGCTGCTGTAATGCAGCCGTCCATCACAGTGAGCTTAATCAAGAGGTGCATAATATGCGATAGTAATAACAATAATAACGTTAATAACAGTAACAGTAACAATAAAAACAATAAAAATGATTAAAACAATAATATCGGTAGACACCGCCAGACCCATTCTTGAGAGGGCGCTCACCGAACACTGTATCTGGGGCAAATGTCGGTGACGTCTGATCGATTGAATAATAACAATTATATGTAACGATATCTGTGATTATAGCAACAACCTAGCTGTGCTCACAATAATAATTACAGCAGCAATAGGAATAACACTGACAAGAGTCTTTATTTCACTTCTGGTCTCATAATCTCGGAGGTCGTCTTCAAGCCAGATTCGTATAATAGAGATATTTCGCGTTTTCCCTTCGCTTGATCTCTTTACGTGAGCGGTTTTCCACCGAGCTGCCTCGACATTGACAGTCGGTTATAAGTACTCTATGGACAGCATGTTCATTCCTCGACACGACGCAGTTCATCTTGCTGCATACGTTGAAGGAACACCTGGTCATATGCGATGTGTATCCTGAAAGCCTCTATGCTGACTTATGCTGGACGAGGGGCAGCAGTTCCCTCGCTATGAGATGTCGGCTTTGGTGACATCTAGCAGACGAAGGTGGATGGACGGAAACAATGTGGAATGACAGGCGCTTGATTTTCTTGTGAAGTTGATCAAGTGAGCTCGAGCAGCGTGCGTCACCCTGCTAACAACCATTTCTGAAGGAAAAGTAAATTGATGCATGGAAACCTTCCGAAACAGTTATTTCTGTGAACCCGGATGATCGGTTCATATGCAATGCATTCATCCAAGTCAGTTATGCGCTTTCATGCCTACATCCATATCTGTGCACTCCGACATAAAAAAGCTCCATTTGCACTGCCTTTTTTGAATGACATTTTGAGTTTTGTAGAAAATATTGACGTTCAGACAGCAAGAAATGCTCAGAATGTGTGCTGAAGGAGAGCTGCCACGCCGATGCGACGAGCTGAGGCATGCCTTGCTCAAAATATCATGCTTAGGAGCTCACATCGTTTTCAAGAATGCCATGAATTATGCCTCTTCTGCTTCATGTCTCAGCAGTTTTTCATATGGCTTTGTGCGGATTAGTTGTACTATTTTATGCGCCTTCGTTATTTGTATTCATTACGCATACTGATTCGTTATCCCCACTTATGTGTCATATATATAAATATTTGAAACATTCACAGAATGTCTGTTGGATTCTCACAGAACTGTCACAGAATTTGTTGTAATTAAGATTTTGCTGTAGTAGTAGCACATTAGAGTTTCATACTAAACGTATGCGATATTGAAAGGAGATAAGCAGAGGAAAGAGGGAGTGGAGGGGATAGAGGAGGGGGTAGTGGGAGGGAAGGATTAGCATTGGTATATGTGTGCCTGTATGCATTTCGCATCCCCAGATACCGCACGTCATCGAATTATGACTCTGAGAACTCGCCACTGTGAAACTGTCTGAACAGATCCCTTCATTTCTCCAAAATAGAACTACCGCGATTCGCCAACTCTCTAATGAATCCTCTTCATTCGACCTTTAATTCACCTCCGTGCGTTGCCGCTTAGGTGAGAACCAGTCATCTTCTATCGTTTTCACGACCGTTCAGTCGCGAACGAAGGATATGCAGAAACACGATTCTTGTTATTTGTTGACCCACGCATTTGTTTTTCACATTATTTCTATTGGTTCGTTCGTTTCGACTCTTTAATTAAAGGACTTCTGATCTAAGAGAACTGAGTTCTTTGATGGTATTTGTTTATTACAGGTCAAAAAATCATTGTACATGTACCCATAATTTTACGATTCAGCCACAACGGTGAAGCACCTTGTGATTCCGTGGTAGAGAGCATCAACTTCCTGAATTTGGTCTTCGTCGATCGCCGTGATATGTTAACTTGCAACGTTCCTTGGATCAATGTGTGAAACAATCACCCGTATGGCACCGACGTTTGGAATATTTTAATTTTGGTGTATTAGGCAGTGTTCATGCAATGATCGTTCGGTTTCTATCGATGTTCATATGTTTTTCTTTCGTTTCTACGAACACAATTATTATTCAGATATTCGATCTCAAGTCAAGAAATCATAAAATGATGAAATGGATAACATGATGCATTATGACATTCTTATAACAGATTTGGAATGGTCGAGTTGCTGTGGACAGTTGGTGGTTATTTAGCGTTCATGGAATTTCAAGAATTATGTTCCGCGTAACAGCGCGTGTACTGAACTGAGTTTCGACCTCTACTCAAAAAAAAAAAAAAAAAAAACTACTACGCGGAGGACTGACGCTTAGTAATTCGCGTTCGTCTAAGTTCCTCGCAGCTGAAGCTTTCGAGAATGAATGATGGTCAGAGTACGACAATGTACAGTTACCCTGGGAATTTATAGAAAATACGATCTGGCGAAAGTGCAAGGGTGAATGGTGGCGAGTGGAAGCGCAGGATGCCCTTTTTAACTCCTAGACCAGGCGGTCTTCTGGTGTTAGTTTCGAAGGTGAATGATGGAGCTAAGTTCGGGCAACTTTTGTTCTGTCTTCCTTTCCGACTACTGCTTCTGATCGCGCTCGATTCCAATATGGCGTTTCCCTTTTCCGTCAACATTTCCGTCTGACGCATCCCGATTTCGACTTAATGTGTTGTTTCCCGCTTCTCGTTGGCGCCGCTGGAGAGGAGGGCCTTTTGCCGTCCGGAGCCTCCAACGACCTTCTTTCCACTTATCAAGAAGAACCCCCCCCCCCCCNCCCGTCTCCACACTCTCGACAGTTCAAAATTCGTGGGTTTCATCAGCGACCTTCTGACCCTCTTAGCGGCGGAAATACCTGAAACCTAGCAATTGCGAATGGTTGTTGCCACGAAGCTACCCTAACGACGGTGACACCAACTAGAGTGGTGACTTTACCCCCAGCAATTGCTCAGGACCGGAAAATCCAAGTGCGAAAAAGATATCTTTACTCTTGTTGCCATTTGTACACAACCTCTCATTTCACTTCAACAACATTTCGTGCCGTTCCGAGCATCGAATTTTTGCTATCTGCTGTGGGCATCTTTCGGCAGCAGTACACAGCTTTAGGTCGTTTTATTCAATAACAATTCTGAAGAACGTTGCCTCTGTAAATGATCAGAAGATGCACTTATTGGGAATGCTGAAGTATCGAAACCGTTTTTATAACTTTTTAACTGTCATCGTGGGTCTCGAGATTCACAATTTGTTCTCGTAGCAAAAGACCGTTGCATGATATGGTCATCTCTAAGGATTTACAGAGAAAACAATCTTTAAATAAAAGTTGGGTTTCTCATTTGCTGCCATCAAATTAACGGCTCCTAATGAAATGCGGAGGTATACTGAGGCAGCATTACCGGCGATCAATAAACTGCTTTATTGGGAGAAGAAGAAATACAGCTCAGCTGAGTTCATCGCTGTTTGCAATCAGATAAGACAGTTCGCCTTCAAAGAAGGCCACTCTCGCATGGCACATTTGCATGGTTTGGCTTGATGTTCGCTTGCACGAACACATTTTTAAAGACTCATGAGCGATAGAAATCTTCGACTGTATACAAATGTTCTGCGACGAGCTGCATATGCTCTGGATTCGCCAGGGGCGCACGTGGACACATCGTCGTTGAACGCTGGACGGAGTATATCCACTGACGTGATTTTTCATTCATCGCATAAGTTGACTAGGAAATTAGCTGACATTCTTTTTTTAGCTTTTCAAATGGGAGGGATGGAGAGGGGGACAACGTGGGAAGTATCGAGGTCGAATGAGTGGAGTGGAGCGGAAGTCGTTTAGTATTGTATACAGAAACGTGCGCACCGGCGATGCAACACTGTATGCAGATTAAAATGACAGAATACTCACAACTTTCCAGTTAGCACCTCGCTCATGGAACCGACAAACTCAACACTGCCCACTCCTGAACTCTGTCAACGAATTGTATGAGAAATATCTAGCGATTTAGGTGTGGATAGGTTGACACAGGATTTGTACTGATCTATGATGTACATCACATTGCAAAAGAACCGCATCAATGTGTGTACATCACAGACTTGTACCTGGCGGAGAAAGGGCGAACGTTCCTACGTGCTCCCACGAACGCAAGCTGCATCGCTCACAGCGCACACAGAGAAAGTGTATGCGACCACTTCTCTCGCTCACAGTGAAATCTCATACTTCGCTCTGTCTTTCACCACTCCCCCACCACCTAGTTTTAGTAAAAGTCTCCATAATGGTTCCATGTTTTATGAGTCTCTTGTCTCGTTTCGAACATAAAACTGCAGATACTTACTGTTTGTATGTTATGTTAGAGGCGCACGCGTAAGTGGAATTATGCGACACAAGTTGGTTGCAAGAAAGATCGATGCAGCTCTCTCCCCATGTGCTTTCGGTTACTGCTGCTCCTTGTTGGTACATTCATGCTTCACTTCACGAGCAGTCGAATGAGTTTATGCAAATACGAGCAAATGTGTTCCGCTATTAGTTCGCTGACGTGTTTATTCTTCCGAATGTGGACGTGCTGAATGATGTTTTCGTGGCTGATGTAATATTGCGTATGCGCCGGCAGGTTAAATCGAATACGATGTTTAGCACACTACCACACTTTTTCGAATTCGCTCAAATATGGAAAAAACGAGTTGATGGCGACTGATGGAACTGCGCTGCATTCTCTTTTATGTTTCGATTACGGGAAGAGATCGGTTCATGTTGTTGCCTCTTTGCCGTCACATTTTGAATGTGATCGAGTCATTACACCACTTTTGATGGTCCAGTAATGACGGGTTGTGTGAGGGATTGAGAAGGAGGAGAATTTTCACAAAAAAATTTCACGCGAAACACTGCTGCAATAAATTCGACCCGTTTAATTCGTTGCTTTCTTGTGTTTCTCAGTCGCGTTCTTTTGTCCTTGCACCAATGTGTCATGTCACATTTCTGGCCATTGTGCCGTTATATACGATGGGATGTGCCAACGTCGCATGATTTGGCAGATTTCGAAATTGAGTCTTCGCACAACGGACTTTTTATGCAGAGACATAGCGCAGGAAGTTTCTGAATGAAGTTGTTGCAGCAATGAAGTTGGAAACGCATGATTTTTTGTGTCTGCTCAGGTAATGATCAATACAAGTCAAAGCAAATACGGTTTGCCGATGGAAAGAGTTCAAATTCAGGCCGCAACGGATGTTACAGCAGGCCTTTCATTGAACGAAACAAAGGTTTCCTGATCTACAACAACTCCAACTTCTTGCATTTAACGTCCCAACCGTAGCTGGCAGCGCCAGTTATGTAGCATAAACAACTTGAGAAAGAAACTCAACCCTTAGATGATAAAACCCTGGACACCGACAATGTTCACGTGACATGATTATCCTACAGCTGAGCATCGAATATCGCCTGGTTTCAAAGCATCGAATTAGCAAATATTAAGCCAAACAAGCGCACATGTGACGGTGTGCGAACATCACAAGCTGATGGTATGGTCTTCTAGCTGCCCCGTTTTTTTCTAGAATTTCAAAGAGATGTGAGCAAAGACTCGTACACTTCAGTTACTTTTGCCTCTTTCCAGAGTAATCGGCGAGGAACACATGACACCCACAAGGTAAAACAAACGTGATGGTCCAACTCGACTTCATCCTCCCACAGCTGCGTTGAGCGCAGACGAATACTGCATGCCGCGAAATGTTTTCTCATCCGTTCTCACTTCTCATGGTGTGGCTTTTACCTCGCAAGTTCAGAACGCGATGCTTCCAAGATAAGACTGTTCACCACTCTCTGACGACTTCAGTAACGCTCACTTGCAGTACTATCTTGGCTCACATACAGTATCACCTTCACCGACCCCTCCTCCCCCTTCTTCGAGCATCCCCCCCATCATCGAATAAATGCATCTCTATGTTCTCGAGATAGTCACACCTCCATCCGGTGATTCCTGTTCTCGCAGCACCCATTCTTCCCAAGAAAAAAACCCATCCAGTCATTAAACTCGAAAGAACGGCTTGTTTGCTTTGCATGAGGTTATGCACCGTTGCTATTATTCGCCAATCGAAAAAATGCTCTGCCTCTTATGCATGAGTCGTTCTCGTGATGTAGTGAATTATCCCATATTCACTCTATGCCTTCTGGTGGTTACTGTGGAGGAGTACTGTATGTCTGACGCACAAACGCAACACCTGCGTGATCAATCGATAGCAATCGATTACGAACAACAGCTCACAATAGCTTTGTGCATAGGTGCGACGTGAGAAGTTGCCGATTCTGAAGCGTGTTTCGTTTCTCCAAAATCCATTTTATGCACGTCGCACCGTTATCGCCACCAAAGAGCACTTTTAATGCGCCCTATGACAACATCGCCCCCTCGCATCCTCAAAAACTCTGCTTACAGTATTGACGCACTGCAAAGTCACGAGCTGAGGGAACCCTCATTTTCCGCCTATCGGCTGCTTATACTCCAAATTCTGACCGTTTTGCAGCTTCAGTCGCATAAATGTCGAGCTTCTTTTCTGAAGCCCGACAATATCAGGCTTGTTCATCCTGCCTAGCATCAGTGCATATCTATATACAGAATCGCTGAAAATCAGGTGCTTCTGGTGCTTCTGAATGTGCAAACTGGGCCGACTTATGAAAGAAAGTAGACCTGACAATTTTTGGCAGATGGATATGTTTTCGCCGGTGCTGTCAACACGGCCGTCGGATTATATCCCTGTTGTCGAACTAGTTTTTTCTTTCTGATTTCCTTGGGACCCCATCGGCAGCATTTTATATGTCAGAGCCGCATGATGACCACCTGAAGGAATAACAGCTGACAGCTTCTGTCTGACTTTTCGAATTCAGCAGGCTATGATCTCTTCAGTGGATACGTCGGAAACAAGCAATGAGTCTTGCACAGATTGCCGGCTTTCATTCGGTGCCAGGTAGTATCTGCGATGTCGCTGATGCTGGTTGGTCCCAGCATGTATCAGCCTGCGTGCTGATAATGGTGACTTTCCACAGCAGTCGTATCCTGAAGGCAAATGAATTGGAAATGCCTGAAACGCGAGCGTGCATTACAAAGAAATAACTTAGGAGCATGATAAACCTAAGGCGGTTCGACGCTCTGTCATCCTACGTCGTAGGATTCTTCACCTGTGGATGCCTTAAGTTCTATTCTGTTTCCAAAAACATCAGATATCATGGGATAGCGGCAATGAGCTACTTAAAAGGAGGACTGTCGTGGAATTATACATCGTTGACGCGACGCTAGTTGTTCATAACTCATTTCTCGCAACATCAGCACTTTTATTCACTATGCAGCAACGATCTGTTCACGACATCCAGGAGTGTGCGATTTCACGACAAACTGGCCGATTCGGCAGTGCAGCCACCGCTGTTTTGTTCAGATGGAAACTCTGAGAGGTTTCCGTCACTAATGCTCAAGCAGTTACTCTATTGCACCATACAACGGTATCCTTCAGCATCAAGCAGCTCTGCTTGGAAAACGGCAATTGAATTGCAACAGGATAGACAGCCTCACTAATCGTTCTTTTCCATTCCTGATTGAAGCGGCTGTTCGTAGATATCGAGATTTTAGTGAGCAGACGCGCAATATGGGTTCAGATGAAAACTCGAATGCAGAGGTTGGGTCTCTTTGAAGAGGAGGAAAGCTATGCATAATATCCTCGTGGGTCATGACGTTATGGGCAGTGATGAATATTTTCGCCGTAGTAGGAATCGTACACCAACCTTATGGTTGCTATAGCTTGGAATCTAACAGCGCTCTGTTTGTAGCATCCTCTGCCTTATGGTCCATATGATGAAGGTTATCGTGAGAAAGGTTTAACGCTTCAAAGGTCTGTGGTGAACTAATTTGTCATGTTGCATAGATATCTTCCTACCGAGAGGTGTCCACGAAATATTCTTCAACTCAGCGCCTCAGCCTTTCAAAGAAATGTGTCTACGCCACTACAGTCAGGTAGTCACATGTGAGAATTCTTTCAAAAAACTGAACTCTGCTCCCTTTTCTCTCATCAGTAAATAATCGCCGGCTCTTAAAATAAGAGCTACTGTTTCAACAGTCACTGCAGACGCGTAGGTTGGGATATGACAATGAAGAAAGCAACACGGATGGCGAAATAATGTAACCGAAATGGTACCACAGGTCGAAACTGGTGCTTAGTTATCTCGATTAGATAGAGTATTGCATTAGAAATGTCGGTGCTGTCTTCGAATGTTCAATCCACAAATTTTGTCTTCTTTTGCGGAATTAACTATCCAGCTTCCTTGGAAGGCTTCCGTGGCTATTCGTTCAATTCCGCTTGCACTTGAAATTATTTTCTGACTGTTAGAACTCAGCTCAAATGGTCACCCTCTTTCCTGCTCAAATGATGCCTACATTTTTCCTACCTTGTTTAAATTTCTGATCAGATATCAAATCTCCTTTCGTGTCAAGTCTTCGAAAGCTGTGCAACATTAAGGAGGATGGTAGGAAGGCAAATGTCGCTTAACAAAGTTCATTCAGCGAGGTCGTTGTCCGTTTTTGTTTTACAGAAGGCATAGTGGTTTCGATATCAAGCAAAAACAATCTGCTAAAGAGTACTTTTTTCACTAGTGGTTGCTTTCACGTCATAAACTTCCGAAAGCAGTTAGCGTCGATTTATACAATAGTTGAGCAGAGCAGACATTTGCATAATGTTTCAGCAAATAATTTCGCTCACAGTCCTTCACTCAGTTTCAACGCTCTAATGCACCCTCCCTTATATGCGCTTGCCTCGATCCAGCATTGCACTTTTGAATGAATAGAAACCGTGAGAACCTGTGACGGTAACGTATCACAGCATTTATTCGCTGGGGAGGTAGTATGTGAAAATTAGAGCATAGAGGTCAAGCAGTGATCAGCATAGTGGTACATGTCGACAGCACAGTCAAAATTTAAAAGAAAACTGCAGTCATGAGAGCGATTAAATCCGTTCGAACTTGCAATAATTGTTGTCGTCTTAGCGCTCCACATATTTGTGTCAATGGACAGAGATCGTTTACCAACAGAGATCTATGGGTGACTTCCAGGGCACTAGTTCACGTTCACGAGGCTTTTTTCTCAACTCCATATGGTCTTCGTCGCGGTCAAACTTTGGTGGACGGGTATTGGCCGTGATACGAGCCTCGTTGGTGGCTGAGCCGGCATACAGCTGGCTTTAAAGTTTTATCCAGCTATTCTATTCTCGATCAGGTGAATCACTTTTCAATGGATTGTCGCTTCGTTTTAATGTGCAACATATTGCAAACTGAGATTCAAAGGTCAAGCCGGATTCGGAAGTGTTGTGAAACGTTTAACGGCGTTGAATCTTCTTCTGTAACTTATGCTGAAATAATTTAGACTAGTTGAAATTCTGGCAGAGTAAGTTTATTACGGATAGCAAAATGAGTGATGTGATCACATTGAGAATTATTGTACTATTTGTACTGTGCATGTGCTTATACCGAATATGATAAGACATAAGTGCACCACATAATAATTTTTGGATGATGCAATCACGGCTACTGTGATGACTTTTTGGTAAGAATTGTCAGTGCGCAGTACGATTTCTGATTGCAGTTGTGCCTGAAACGTATTTTAGTTCAATTTTCAAATTTAGAATTAGTGGCTGCATTGGACTCCATTTTGGTCGCGGGGTCGTCCCCGCCCTGTAACTTTTTAAATGGACGGTTTTTTAATGAGGGGCTGAATCTCACTTTCTATTGAAGAGAAGCAGAATTGTAGAATTATTCAGCGTTCACCTCTGTATCTTCATCACTTATGTGCTTTACAGATGTCGCTTTCGTCTTTTTCCTTTAAATTTGTACTGCACTATTTTTATTCGTTGTAACGTGACTACGATAAAACTGACGTATGTAGTGTTTATGAAAACTCCAAAGTATTGTTGTTTTTTCTGTTTCCACCTGCATTTATCGCTGATGCATGAGTCGAAATGAATAGAAACGTATTTGCTGTGACGTTCGGCTTTATATTCAAAACGAATTAAGTTTAGAAATGACCTTTAAGAAATGAGATCTTTTGAAATTGCAGATATTGGAATAAGGAAGCGATTGTATTTAACGAGGTACGAAAAATGACACTTGAGTATAGTTCTTATTTTCAGCGGTGTATTCCACATTTCGCCTCATTTGGTCCAAACCTTCAAAATGAGCGGCGAGCGACCGTTAAACTACGCGACAACAAGAGCAACAAGACAGAAATAGCGAGCTATCGCACGTATGGATTTTTGGGAAGTGGTTCAGCGGGGCTTCAACTTTCCGAGATTTAACAGGCGCCAAATGGTGGATCTAAACACGGTGAGTGCCGGCAAACGTCTCAACATGAAGCTGAATATGCAGGGCTGGCAAAGGCATTCAGTTGTTGAAAATGTCAGATATAGCGACATACGTAGTCAGAGTGCTGAGGGAAGTCGGGAAAGGGAGCTCAAGATTGCCTAGGAAAGAAGTGCTGCATGAAGGCTTTTCAGAGCCTGCTAGCATTACCGAATGTGTGTCACAACCTCTTCCTCAGCTGCGAGTTTTGTGAGTGTTTAGCTATGCAAAGTCAGCGAATTTTTTGCTAAATTTCTGAGAGGTGATTTATCTTTCAGACCGAACATCTAAAAAAGACTTAAGGGATATTACAAATATTGAAGCGCCAGTTGAGACGTTGGTCATTATTGAAATTTAAAGTGGAAGTTGTGTCGAAGATTCGTTTATTGCTATAAGGTCAGAGGTCAAAGATCCATCGCATTGTAGATGGATCTATCAGAAATTCATTCTTAAGTTTGAGTGGACTATCCGGACGCCACGATAAGTTCTTCAGAGGCTGCTAGCATTACCGAGGTCAAAGGTTGGCAGTCAATTATAGGAGCTTGCCTGAAAATCTTGAACAGCGTGAGCGCATAAGAATCACCGAAATGCCTAGTAGCAAGGTGGATCGAAAACGAACGCTGCGTGCAAATTTTAAAAAGGAGGCAAGGTGCTGCGCCTTCTGAGAGAAGATAATATGAGGATACGACTGGAACCAGCTCAGATGAAGAGGATGATGATAAATATGCCCAATTAATGACTGATTCGCTTGAGCCGCTTGAGGATGAAATAGATGAGGAGTCGAACATAATTATGCACCTTGATCTGCGATTTCCGAAAAGACTGCATAGCTTATAGACTGCAGTTGCAGCTGCCAGGTGGTTTGCACACAGTCGGATATGATACAGGAGTCGATGCATTCACTGGTGAGCGTCTTACGAAGACTTGAGAAAGGGCAATCCTGCGACATCAAGGGGCGCTACTTTCGCTTTGATTACAGCGTTGCAGCAGTGCTTTTTTTGAGTGCTCACAGCTAGAAAAATGCTTGGGCCTTCCGCTGGAAGGCTGTTAAATTTATTTAGCTATAATCTTTTTTCGCGCCTAAAAAGAACCCTAAGTTAAGGAAGGTACGTTAAAAGTACTGTACTTTTGAGCCAAAGTGTTTGGTGCAGTGTGATGCCAAACCTCGTGTTTGCAGAATACATTCTTTCATTTAAACCAATAAGTAGCGCAGTTATTTTCTGGTGAAATTCCTTGTTTGTTATTTTCTAGCGACGCTTACAGTATGGCCAAGTTCCTTCGTCACACAGATGTGGCCAAGCTTTGGGGAGATGAGATCAAGGAGTTTTCAAAAGTATTCTTGTCACCAACAAACAGGTTTTTATAAGTGCTCGATCCCCTGCTTCGGCGAGAAATTCAAAGCGGCTTCCCACAATTTCCCCGAAATGGCGTATTTTTTGGCATTTTCCAAGTCCGGACTCTTCGAGAAATCCAAGGTGCACAACATTCTACAATGTGAAATTTTGGTGGGGCTCTGAATCCGGTTGCGCCGCGAAGTGGACTGATTGTCTGTAGTAAGCAGCGAGCGGAGTTGTTATCACTCAGCTCGCCCAGCACAACTCTGCCGTTTACAACGATAAACGAGCATTTATGAGTGTGGGTGCCCACACATTCAATGCGCTGCTGCGATGGCATATGTTGACATGTTTCGAGTGCTTCTCATTATTTGTCAAGTGAATTATTTTTGGGAGCCAACTTTTTGGCCTGCAGTCTGTTCTTTAAAGTGTGATATGAGTGACCCATTTGTCGTTTATGCCAGGTCGTCTACATTTTGAATCCAAATAATACTGGTGGTTAGGTGTTAAGCTTTCGCTGTTCAGCTTATTCGAAGAATCCACCGGCTCGATGTGGACAATACTACTGGCCATACTCATCGGCACTTTGGCAGTTTACTACTATCGATGGAATCGAAAGGAAAGGGTACTTTTGCTTCCCATTTGCCTATTAATCTTCCACTTAACTTCTCTCTATTTCAGAGTTTTTTGCATCGTATTTGACGAAACTTGAAATTGTTTTCTGCGAGACCTGTTTGAATAACATGTTCAAAGTTCTGCTAGAAACCATCACTTGATTTGCAACAGTTCAGCTTGCTGGGAAAGCTGTTATTCTTTTTGGGTGAGGGTACTTTTACTTTTGGCTGAGCACCTTGTCAGCAGCACCGTTTTGTTGCAGCGAAGGAGCTACCTGCGATTGGAAGTACAAAAGCGCCTTGATGTTCGAGCACGATCGATCTCTGAGCTGGAAGTGAAAGTTGATGAAGTGCCGATTACTGTAAGAGAGCAGATCGCTTCTCGCAATCTCAGTGAATTGATAGGCAAGATACTTCCTAAAGTTAAGACATCTTTGGATCAAAACAACCCAGCGGCTGTATCCCAGCATCAATCCAACTCAATTTTTTTCTGAGTGTTGTGGTGTGCTAGATGGGTGGCACGAATCGGCTAGCGGAGCGATATGAGGGCGATGGGCACAATGTCTATGAGGTTGACAAGCAATAGAATCGACTCCTAAACGTGGAGCACTCACTGACCTCCATGCATAGAGGAGCCACGAACGATTATTAATCCTGTTGATTGACCCTGTCCAATTACACAGCCGTCCAGCGCGACTCTGTGCCACTTATCAACATATCACATATGCTATCACAACGTATGCGTACGAAAGTGCTGCTGCTATAACGCCATATGTTAAAGCTCAAAATGCTTAACTGCGGTCTCCATCACTAACGCACTTTGCTTACTTTTTTATTGTCGCACATTAAATCTTTTATTGCCTGTGTTTAGACAATCGGAATAAAAGACTTAAACAACCCTCCATTGTAAGGCGAAAAACACATTCCAAGGTGCATCCTATTTGGAGCGAAAATGTTCGCACATCAATGGTGGTCGGGATTTTGCAAGGCGTCATCGCTGTATGATTGAGCTCTGTTTAGAAAAGGCACTGGCCGAAGTTTCCTTTGACGAACCAAAATGCAGTCTTCAGCAATTCAAGTTTTTTCAACTATTTTGACCGCTAAAACACACATTTCATACCATGGTACACAAGCCAAGTATGTTTGCCGAGTTCATGTGCGCATGCATGCGTATACTGTGACAAGCTTGACGTTTGAAATTTGAGAGGCAATGTAGTCAAGGTATTTCTCGAGATTCGTTTGATGCTCATGCTCACCCGCACTGCTTATATCATTTCTCGACCAGCCAGCTAATCCGAAGAAGAAAATTATGGCGCATTAGCAAGAGAGAATAAGATGTTTATTGAAATGATTTCAAGTGTTTATTCGTCACGGCGGACATCCACTTTTGTGTCGCAATTCTTTGGACGAATAGGCAGGTTGCTCATTGCTGGATATGACTTACTATTTTAACCAATGATTGGAAATTGCGTTTTCAGTCCGATTTGTTGCGTTTATTATAGTCATGTCCTACTGTATTTCTGATTTCGATAGGTTCATACGAGATTGCTTCTTCCAGGTGACATACAAGCTGGTCGATATACAGCACTACAGGTCCTTCGAACATACCAGTGGAAAGCAATCGAATCACATAAGAAGACCAATTGCATCACTCAGTTTATTCAGGCAAAACATTTCCATTGCTCTGCTCTCTCATAATCCTAATGGCTATTGATACTGTTCGGAGGTTCAGCTTCGTCAAAAACTAACCTATAAGCTGTACCGTAATAAATTCCAAGCCTTGCTCCAAAAGATTGCTGGCATCTGAAATCGCAGAATGGTGTGAGTACAAGCACGCGAAAGGATTCGTAAGAAGCGCCTGTGCAAAGGGAATGCGAGAGTGGAAGTATCGTCGTGTTGAAGAGGCATGTGTGCTTTTTTTAATGTGATGTTTGACTCACGGAATTACCACGCCTTGAACCAAACGCTATTGATACGTGATGAGGTGATTGCTAGGTGGTGTGAGGCATCGTTGATGAGGCGTATAAAGCTTTTTGCCAGCTTCGTTTATGATAAATAATCTTCCACCATCCATTATTCTAAATAAAGCACTAAGGATTTGGAGGAAGTTCGATGTACGGGTATTGGGAGGAATAGCTCTTAAAGCATGGTGACATTTCTAGGAAGCAGAGGAATGGGCGAAGGAATTGGATGCAAATGCAGCAAGGAGCAGCTATCAACGACCGCCGTTATTTGGAGTTCCCTTTAGCATAAAGGAATGCATATGTGTGAGTCTGTTATTCTCATTTTCCGATGCATCCACTATTTAAACTCAGTGCTTTTATATGATATGCTATATCGTGTTACATATTGTTTTCTTAGCTTATATGGATGCTTCCTACCAGGAAGTAAATTCACATAATTTGTATAGTAAATATTAAGGTGGCTGGCTACGATCAGACGAAAGGTTATGCTCAAGAACTTGGCAAAATCGCCACGGAGGATGCACTTATCGTCCAGCAAATAAAACAACTTGGTAAGTTTTGAGATAGAGATCATTTGCTTTTTTGCAGGTAGTTGGTTATTGTCTGTTACCATTTGCTGCTTTACTCAGCAACAGGTAAATGGATGGGCGTCCCAGAAAATTTGCACTATTCACATCTTTGCGGTTGCTCGTCTAAGCAGCCAATTTTGCAGCACCAAGCAACCAGAGCAACGCCTTCACATTTTCACTGGTTCGACCTTTCGAGTAACTGATCTCTTTATAACCCACTACTGCAAAATGAAAGTCCGACCGAGCTAAAATGCGTGCAGTTCTTTAGCATCTTTAAATGTCTGTAATTATTCTCGGCAATATTGAATCAACACGAAACATAGTCCAGATAATCGCCCTTTGTTGTGCATTATATCCACCAGTTTTCATCTCACTACCTCAGCGGTCTCCGATATGGAACTGCCGGATGGGCAGGCGAATGCGCATATTACTTACATGCAAATATAAACAAGCACTGCCGTAATGCACTCTTTCAAAGCAAATTTGCAGTAGCGCATGAACGATCTGTTCACAAATGCTGTCTCGAAGGAAGATCTTTCAGCATATATAGTATTGCTCATATAATTGGTGTTTGAGAACAAGTATGTCTGCAATGGTACGTAGAAATACTCAGCGTATAAGGAGCGGTGGTTTTGCACCTGACTGCGTCGAAACTGTGACCGTGCTTCTAAAAACTGATCGGTCCAATTTTCGTTTAATGGCGTCATCTTGGAATGTTGCAAGTCATATACTTTTATCTCTTTGTCTCGCAATGCACATCCTTCGAACCTTCCAACTTGACAAGTTCCTATCTCTTTTATGTCAAGCCGCTGTTCGTGTGGAAAGCCTTTGTGCTTATCACTTTAGCAATTCTGATTGAGCCTTTTGCAGGTGGGGTGCCGTTTGTACTGACCAATGTGCCGCAGAGCCTACTGACATTTTCATGCATGAACCCGATCTATGGCACAACTTCAAATGCTTTCATGCCCGATCGTACAAGCGGTGGATCCAGTGGTGGCGAGGGCGCACTCATTGCCACTGGAGGCTCCATAATTGGCATCGGTGCTGACGTTGGAGGATCTATCCGTTATCCATGTCATTTCAACGGAATCGCCGGTATTAAGGTATTCTTGTGAGAAAGAATTTCACGAGTAGCTGCGTCGGTTCAAACTTCATGAGGTTGGCACATGGGATACGATTTTCACGAACTAGAGAGTAAAAAAAGACAGAAGCTGGAAAGATTTCCTCTTTTTCCGATTTATCACTTATGTTCATAGAGGCAAGAAACGGAAGTTAGAGCAGAAAAAATTCAACAGGCGAGTTGCGGCGTTCAAATGAAACATGAAGAGAGATCTGTTGTCTAGCTATTATCTGAGGCGCTTTTCAGACTCATTACGCATTTGCCTGCATATCACGAATGCATCTCATTTTTTTTCAAATCTTCCTTCAATTTTCATTGTCTTCGGACGGTGGTGAAATATTCGGTTTATTGAACGACTGTATGAAAATTATATACTTACTGAATTAAACCGAGTTTGTTCTGTCGCAGTGAGAGATTCTGTTCCGTCCTTCAATATTCCAAAACGATGTTTCAGTTTAAGCAATTTTTGAAATATTTCTAGCAAAACTTTGTCAAATGTATTTCGTCTGCTCTATTAAAGGCGATGATAGGTTTACAGCAGTTCTTTGTGCAAAGTTTTGTTGCTATGTATCTCTGATATACTTACTATCCACTGCACTCACTAAGTCTTCATTTGAGTTCTCAGGTTTGAAGCTTTCGAGATTGCAAAAAAGAGTGTTTCGTGTCATATTGCATCTCTCACGCATACGTCATGTAAAGCTCCACTGAAGATGCTGTTCGAAGCCAAACAGACCTAGACATCTGAGATGCACTCGAGATGTTTGGGTTTTGTCTGGTTGTTCTCTAGTTTTCGAGAGATCACAAACATGAATTGCAAAGAGCTAAGTAACTGTACGGCTCTAGATCTGCTGCATCGCAGCACAGTCTTCAGGCAATGCCAACTTAGATAGTAGCAGCTAGATCTCTCCACTGCGATCATTTTCGTTTGCGTCAATATAGCGGTGGGCATCTACTCCGAATGGGCACAGAAATCTGCCTGTGTGGAGCCACATGTTTGCTAACCTGGAATAATACGCTTCTCGTTTGTTGTAGAGTTCCTGAGCTAAATAAAACAATCTGAATTTAGGGACCACCGTTCACTAAATGTCGTAAAATCGCAAATATTTCCTCATTGAGCATTCAGAGTTGATTTAAGTTAAGTGATCGCCTCCTCATCATGACATTCCTGTGCTCTTGCGCACTTTGAGCATACTCATGCTGTTGGATCTCTCTTCTAAATGCTTTATTACGGTCATCCTCATTGTAGGCACTCAGTTCCTGTTTCGTGCTCCGTTTGAGACACTTTTAGTGTGCTTATTTGGTTTCATGCTTTTGAGGGGCGTGATCGGGATCAGTACGACGACACTATGAGGGCGACCAGATCAAAGGAATTTTCGAATGGGACATATCACGCTAATAAGTATTTTCGAATAAATGGATTGCTATTTGAAACGTAGCGTGGGTGAATCACGTCTTTATAGGCGATGACGAGATATCTTCTCGATTTACGTAGGTGCTGTTAAAAATGGTAATGCGTATAGGGCGAACCGCTTCGTCAGATATTTTTGTGCAGTCACCGTCTTCTACATCGATTGGTTTTAGTAGGGCTACTCATTCATTAAATTTGATATCCTTTCGTGGCACTGATAGGGCCTCGATAGGAAAATGACACTGATGGGATCATGTGTGACTTTTTCGAGAGGTATTCGATCAGCTGGACAATTGAATCGGCCTCGTGCTTCGCCAGTGTGGTTCTTCGATAGAGCCATTCGATGGCTGTGAGTGAATCGCGGTGGTAAATTTAAGAGATGGCTGTACCCACTCCGAATAGAATGACCATCAACTGCTTGCGACTGCTAGTTTCGCGGCCATTCTTTGAAGTGTTACATTTTTCATTCTGATAAATTTCTCCCAGTCGATGCCATGTTTCGCACAACCTGTTTTAGGATCAGATTGTCGCTGATTGGACATTATTATCAGTGGCACTTTTAGAAGTCATTCTTCCCAACCTTTTCAACGATGCCGTGTTTGCTTATACAAGCTATTATCATCAAATATATAGTTTTAATGAAGTGCACCTCTTCAGTTGAATGCTGCGAGTGTAAATTCTTAAAACTTTCAACGGTACTCGAATTCAGCCATCACATCTTCGGCTATCGCAACAAGGAGTGCGAGGCTCAGTGCCTGGAAGACCGCTCATAAACGCTTCCTGTGGACCGATGACACGAACAATCTCAGAAACCGTTAAATTTCTCAGCATCATTTGGTCGGATGACTGGATTTCAAGCAGAGATCCTTATGTTCCATTACTCAGATGGGACCAAGAACAGTTCGAGATCCGGCGCCCTCTCCGAATTGGTACCGTTTCCAACAATATTCAATTTAACAAAATTGGGAATGATGCTCGGTTCTTTGGCTTAAGTTGAGCGGACGACCTTGGCTGACCGTATTAATGAATAGTCTATTTCACTGGTGTTTTAACATTTCACGCTAGAATGAAACAGCATAAGATCCTCTGTCTTGATACTTAGTTCGACAGCAGTTGTTCTTTTAAACGATTGTAAAGCTAATTACTCACATAAGATTGCTTTACCGCTGATTGTATGACGGAAGTCCGGTGGCCTTTTTAGGCTGCCCAAAAGCAACCACTCTCTTGAGTACCCACAGTTCGCAGAATTGGAAACGAGTCCTTTCAGTCTGGTTTGGAGTGTCTCTCATCCACTTCTGCAAGAAAGCCTTCTAGTAGGATTGTATGATGCCAACTCGGTAACCAATGAAGCTAATGTTATGAAACTTCATGGGTATAATCTACAGTATCTCAGCCCGACTTTCTATATCAAATTTCATGTTGAGTTGCCAATCGCGAAATTATGGACACCTAAATCTGGAAAACTGACATAAATTGGGCGCCAACCGATCTTTGATTTCGCGCTAATGCAGTTGTGGAAGAACGGGTCTTTTGTAAATTTGTGCGAACGGCCAGAATGTGAAGCTGAGCTTGTCAGGAAGGGGAACGCGAAAGTGCATTTCGTTCTACCTTCTCTGGCACGTTCCGGCGTTTGTCTTTTCTAAAAATGAACTAGGTGATCGGACTGTGTGGTATTTTAATGTGCAACAATCTCTGTTGCTGAAGCGTTATACCTAACATTATTCCTTCCAAGGATCATTGTTTGCATGATGTAGCTATTTTAATATCATTTATACTCCTTCAAGGTGTTTTTTTCAATTTTAGGTTATTATGTAGACGATGGTTGGTTCACACCAACGCCGTCTCTTCAACGAGCAGTGATGGAAACAAGGTCAAGATTGGAACGCTTGGGACACACTTTGGTTCCGTTCAATCCTCCTCAAGTACCGGAAGCTTTTAGGTTGTTTCTTGGAGCAGTGACTGTTGACGGATGTCGATATCTGCTGAATAAGTTTGACGCGGTAAGTGCTTTTCCTAGCGTAGCAAATTATTTCACTGCTCGAGAATTCTTAATTTGAATCACACACTTGAGAAGAAAAATTCGCCGACCGCATTTGGCCAAAAATAATCAACGCTACGAATTTTTGAGTGCACTGAAAATGGGTGAGTGGAACCGCAAGCCAGTGAACTTGGCACAATATGCGCCTCCGTTACCTGATCAACCACTTCCATAAATAATCAGCAAAAAATAATGCGCATCGAGTTAGGCTTTCATAATTTCGCATATTGCTGCTCATTCGACTAAACTTAACTCTTCGACGGAACATTTTTTATACTCCGATAAATTTAAAGTATATGTAGATTTCTGAACTATTTGTAAAGATGCAGATTTCATCTCGATTTCGATGGATCGACATGAAATATATTGGAATAGGTCACCGCATAGTTTATATTATGAGAAAAGAGTTCTCCATATAGAAAACATCCACATTGATGCACACATGTGCATATACACTTTCACTGCAATATCAAACGTTGTTTTTGCAAGGCAAATTGCAACAGAGAACACAGATTGGTGTGCGCACTTCGTTGAGCATATTATTCACCTTATGAAACACTCATTGGCCTGCTCGCCTGGCCAGCGGGGTGGCGTCACTTATTGGCTACAACAATGCAAAACCACGGGTCTCAGTACCCTAATGGAAGCGCATTGTGACCGGCAGCGTCATCGACGTTCGACAGTCCGGTCAATCAAGTGATCAAGTGATGAAACACTCATATTGTTTTCGTAAAATATGCAAATTATTCAACGCCTTTCACTACGGTAATATTTTTATCTGCCTTATCCGCTTTATATCGTCGTCCAATGCTCATATGTGTGCATTTCCTTCGCATTCAATCACCGATCTCAATATTGGTGGCTCGTTTCGCCCATTCAACACGTTCTTTAGCAAATTGCCTTCTTTTACAGGATCTCGAATGCGATGGTTATGCTAGCATCATGAATATGAATCGCGTTCCTCTCATCATACGACACCTCATTGCATTCCTCATTTCTCCATTTTACCCGCGTGTCGCGCATATTATGGACGCAATGCCCCGCGATACATCGCAACTGAGGTGCATTTACGAACGTATCGAAATCTATCGGCACAAATTCGTTCGATCTATGCTTTCCTCCAACATTGATGCGCTTCTTTGTCCAGTACAGGTTAGTACCGTTGTGTGCTCGGCATTGCCACCTTTGCATTTCTGAAATTAGCGCAATGATGAGTTTGTTCATGATGTCTGAGTCACGTTGTGGGACGGTAGTCCTATCCCATGTATCTGCATCCAGAGAATCGCAGTTTACAACGCTGACAGAAACAACAACCATATTTTCCACAGTGGCATCCTATGCATCGTTTAATGGAACTAAGATAGACTTTTACAAGTTCACGCTTGCAAAACGCGTTATCCCAAATTCCTGCATTTCCTTTTACACCCACCTCCATTCGTCTGAGAATCACGGTACTCGGTGGATTAATGTGTTTCATAAGATGACCTCTCATACCGTCTTTTGCACGGATCCGTCTATTTAGGAAGGAGTCATAAGCGTTTTAAAAAACCAAAATTTTTCGTGCAGTTTATAATTTTTGGACTTTTATTTGACGCTGGCTGAGCAGCAAAGAGCTTTTGCAGAAGTTCCATACAAATGGTTGCGCAGGTGAAAATGACTGCATCACCCCTCATAATTCATCAGTTGTTGGCCATCCGTGCAAGTGGTTGGTCTCGTCTCGTAAATGTCTTTAATCGTCTGTTCAATTTTCATTGACGTTTATTTGCATTAAATTGTTTTGTATGACGTTAACGTGTTGCAAGCTTTTCTGTTATATGCAGGTGGTACCCGCAGTGGGGCATATGTACCCAATAAACCTCTTCGCAACTACTTCCTATTGCGGAATTTTCAACTTGCTCGATTTTGCTGCCGGAACTGTTTGTGTGTCGCAGGTAACGGAAGAGGATGAACGAATGTTGGCGAACTACCCCGAAGACGACCCGTGGTATAAAATGGCTAAAAAGGCAACTGAGGTGTGCAGGCAATCAGATGCTTCTTTTGTTTACAGCTGCGTCAGCTAATAGATTCATAATAGCTTCTCTGACAGTGCCATGACCGCACTCCGTCTTTTTCACACGGTTTGCACCGTCAAGTCAAATGTTTCAGAACAACATCACTTACTTCCACTTGTTTCTTGTTTCCACTGGTGAGGCTTATCCTCATATTGCTCAGATATATATAGGTTTTATTTTAGATTCTGCCGGTAAGCAGTTAAATGGCAGTCTCTGATTCTTGAACTCGTTGGGCGCATGCGATACAAACATTTGTTCCTGCTCATTCGATTGATTTTTTTTTCAATGATTGCAGTCCATGAAAGATGTGAGTGGTGAAATTTGCAGGGTTCCATTGGCCTGCCTGTCGGTATTCAAATCGCAGCTCCGCCGTATCATGAGGAAACGGTTTTGAGGATTCTTCAGGACATTGAAATGTCTATAGAACGTGAAAAGACTCTGGTGAATGAATAAACATTAGATCCATTATGGAACATTTGCGTCGTCAGTGAACAAAGCATCGTTGTGCCCTCTTCTATCATCTTCTCTGCCATTCGACCGGAAATGGCTTGTGTTCTGTGCTAAATAATTGCACCGCTGGAGAAGCAATGTGAGTTAAGCAGTGTAGGAGGTGCAGATAGACTGCCTTATTGCATTCCACAGCAAACCGAGTTGCTACTATGTGCTGCAAGAAGAAATAAGATGATTCCATGAATGACACTGATCAATTCATAGACTGCATATCGAAATGACTGAGGAGGGGGTTTCAACTTCGCGTTTGTTTATTTAGCAGTGCCTATGAAAGGCCCCTTTATCGCGCCTTTGTATCATGGATGGGATTTTCCAATAATCAATAGCTTAAGCGATGGATTGCCGTTCTAGATATAAAAGTATTAAGCTATTGAACAGTGAAAAGCAGTAACTGTTGGAGGAAACACACAGCAGACGGCGATATTGCTCCAGACATCGCACATATGAAAGCAATGATTTACGCAGTACTTATTCCTAACTGATCCGAGTGCCGAATATCAACTGATGAACTCAAATTGATTTTTTATCTTCGTCGGTGACGAATGGGACACTATGAGGGTGCTGCGAAATAGGTGTGAGGTATTTGATCACATCACTGCATATGAAAGCTCATAAAAGTCGACTTGCAGGAGGTTAGCGACTGCCTCAGAACAACGAGTGCCATAAAGAGACTAGCAGCACTTTCTTTACGAGGGATTCCTTTGAGAGTTGCGGAGCCGAGATTGCTGAAGCGTGTTAAAGTGCTTCCATTCCAGGATTTAAGGGAACTATATTCAGGTATGAAGGGAAGGGAATTCTATTCGTGTGCGCTGATATATGGGCACATATGTTTTCACTGTGACTTTATTCTTCATTGGCGACTTAAAAAGCATTTATGATTTGCTCGATGCCAAAAGCATCGCCACCAGGCACGAGTGCTGAGTGACGTCTTGCAGGTCACCTCGATTTCGATTTGACAATAAAGGTTTGAAACTGTGAGCGGCAATTTTACCGATGTAGTTTCGGAAAATAATCCACCTTAAGCCATTCGAGGGGCTTGCTACGAATTGAACGCTTAATGACTCGCGTGTGACTATTGGCTCACATCACAGATATTATGGAGGGACACAGTGCGTACTGACACTTGGTAAATGGTAAAAAAATGCCCGTACAACATCACGATGCGGTGGTGGTATGCACAGACGGCAAACTATGCGAGACACAATTCCTATCTCCCACAGTTTCTGCGCGCTCTTACACAACGATGGGGAACTTCAGATGTAGAGCCATGTGCAACCATAGCTGCGCTGCTTGAAGTGCTCTGTGGGTGTTGACGGTGCATGTGAACAAATAGCGGTTCCACTGAGGCGTGATGGTGCTGCAGGAATATATTAACGCATAAATCGGCAACCTTTTCAGTGTAAGCTAACGCCAGACGTGTTTTCATTAGCAACCTTTCTCGATAGCATTTCAATAAAAGAGTACCTCGGAAGCAGCCAATCTCTTTCGAAGGATTTTCAACTGCTTTGAGCGGAAATTGCATTGCTCAACTTTTCAAATGACTTTAATGTGCGGAGTGCAGTCATGAGTTAAGTGAAAATTATAGCCTCTTCTATGAACAACGAGCACATGTCGAGTGTTTCTTTTCCCTGCACTGGATGTGGAATAGACATATATTACGTATATATCTGATCATCTTCGAATAAAATGTGTTCAACCTCTTCAATTCACATGGAAACTTGGTAGAAATATTTGTCAGTTGCTGATCTCTTTATTTATCACATTTTCAAGAAGTGACTACGCAAAACCTCACGCATTTGAAATGAATGTGCAACTTAACTATGGACGAACGGAGCCTTTAGTTGTGACATTTCGTGGTAGATGCCGCGAAAAGCCACTTCATGGAGCCTTTGCTGTCAGCAGATGGCATTTCTTACACTTATATTCAGCTGCAGAATCACAAATAAGAAGATAAGTTTGAAAAAAGATGAAAGCCTCTTGTCAGCATTTTACGTAATTGTGGCGCACCTGAAAACCGTCATGGGTGAACGAGAATAACAGCTGAAATGACTGTAAAGCATCAAAAGATATGGGCGATATCCGATGAACCATAACAACCCTTCGCCCGCTATTGTATGACCATCTTTAAAAGTGCAGATCGTCTGCCATACATCTCGCGATGTGGAAACCTCAAAAGTGCTGCTGTTGACCGTCGTTGATCTCTTTATCAGAGCTTGCGCCATATTTCCCCATTCGCATTTCGTTGTCAGTCAGCTTAATAGCAATGTTCCATGCTTATTCAGAAGAAGTTTCATTAATCAGCAGCAAACTAGGCAGATGTGAGTTGAGGGAGGGAGAGATGGATGGAATTGAGATGGGGTTTGAAAGTTCTTTGAAAAATCGTTGTTGCCACCTCAATGGATCGATAAATTATACATGATACTTCTGTCGCAACTCCTATTCAGAGTGCACTTCGCTTCGTTCCATCAACTCTGTGAAAACTTCAGAACTGACAAAGACAAGATTGGTCATCCTTCAAGTGTGCACTCCTCGAATACTTCAAATAAGGAAAATAACAGATCGAATGTTTGTGGGCGACAGTGCAGATGTTGATTGCTCTTCGAACTCCTCCCTAATAACTAAATCGAACGCGTTTCCTCCATCTTAGCAACTTTCGGACGAAGTTCCCTCATTTCGCAGTAATCACTCTCACCACTGCCATGGGCCATCCTTTTTAGGCGTCTACCATGAATTAGTCTGCTATCCAGACAACTTCCTGAAAGAACATTTTCCAAATGATTCATATATTCCTCCGCTTTGTTTTGAGGAGAATACATTTGTTCATCTTGACGTTACGCAAATTCTGGATGATTCAATTAGTGATGTGTCTCGAAGCTTCCTTAAATAATATTTTATTATGCGCATTCGAAAATTCGATATCATATATCCGACCAAATCATTTTACGCAGTTTTTTATCACATTCGCGAATGTGAAACTGCCACAGGTTGCCGTTGTAACATTTTCGCAGTATTTCCAATCAGATTTCTATTTCGCTCACCGAATGCTTTCACCAAACACAAATATTTTGTTGCATTTGATCATCCAAAAACGATTCCCCATTGTATCTTCTTCAATTTATTCGCTTGAAAAGCGGTGATGTAAAGCATAATAGAAAGGTGTTTAATATTGGTAAACTTATTCCACCGGTTTTATAGCCAATAAGCGGTGAAAACTTGTTGAGTAGCTAGCAGTTATGCCATTGTTCCGAAATTGTCGGTACAATGCTGTGTTTATATTTCTCCCTCAAAAAACATTGCTTCTACCGTCTTTCCAAATACCTCTGGATTTCGCAAAATACTGCCCCAGGTAATTTGGCCTCGGATGTACGGGGCTAATACTGTACTTATTGTAGCTTGAGTTTTTCTTGAAATAAATGAATGGAACAGGAGAAATCACTTCATTAATGAGTAGAATGAACGAAATCCTGCCAGAATAGTGCGACCACTGAATGGAAAATTTAAAAACCACCAAACAAACTCCAGAATAAATCAATATTTTCGTCATTAAAAATGGAATGGATGGAATTGTTGATGGGCAGAGGTAGCTAAGGCCGACTGGTCACGTGCATTTCGCGACCATCAAAACCCCGAAAACCTTTTGTCGTATCTTCTTATCCACTTAACCGCCACCACGACATTTTCAAATGTAGACAACTCGCAGTTAAAATGGGCAAGTTCTCGAAAGCATATAAAATGAATATAAGAAGGCAACAATGTGTTAAAGCTCGAAATCAAAAGCAGTTAAAACAAAGGTGTCATTTAAAGCTTCATGTGGGATTTGTCGCATAACGAGAAAGTGGGATTAATCAGAAAAAGCAGAGGACACTTTTGGTTGCAACATTCCGTATACCAGCCGCTAAGGAAATGCCCATGTGAATCACATTCCTTTGAGGGGATAGGAGGACAGGGAATTCCCTCTCACTGTTTTGCAACGTACTATTCAGCCAGTGGGTCTGTTTGCATTTCTGCTGAATTTAGGAATGGTCTGTAAACTAGTGGCCGTTGCTAAACCGCTCAAATTAGATCCAGTCTGCACCTTGAACGGAGTCATTCAGTGCATGATCTACGCAGCTCATCCTTTTCGGAGATCACATATTGAGCCAAAATTTTCTATCCGTCTTTTCGGAACCATCAGTTCCATTCTCATCAGATTCAATACGTCGTTATCAGAGCGGAAAGATGCACCATCATCTTCGACAATCGAGCTGCTTATTGCAGTCACCTCTCTACATCTGTGCTTTATGTCCCACCATGCAATACCTCATACTCCTTTTTAAAAGTGCACACTATGTTCGCGCTAGAATCAGTTATCGTTAAATATCGGCAGCTTATCGATGCTCGCACCGTTCAGGTTCTGAAGACATGCTTGTCCAGTCTACTGCCCAAGAATGCATTTTTGGATGGATAAAATCCAAAAATGCATTCTTGCGCGATCCACTTGTAACGTAATGGATCGGTTCAGAAATTAATAATTCCTCATACACTTTCCACATTTACCTTGTTTGTGGCAGTCATTTTGAACAACCGCCATGTTAGGGGCGGCACGATGCTGAAAAGAAAAAAATACGCTCAAGAAATAAAAAAGATCAGCTTTTCTAGGAAGTCTCTATTGAATGGCTTCCTTAGTGACAGAATTTATTTGCTCCTATGGAGCATAAAATATTCTCCCCCAGCTCTCACAAAAGATGAAGCCATAAAAACCTCAAAGATGAGAAAGAAAACTACACCTTCAAAAAGGATCTGACACACAAGAAAAATGAGCCTGAAATGCAAGACTCATTTCTATTCACGCCGTTTGACATCTAAAATAGAAAATACAGCACCCGAATTTTTAAATAAACCCTCTGTCCCATATACCAAATGACAGTGTCAATTCGAGTTTAAAGGCTCAAACCTGAAATTGTAACAGTACCCTAATACTATTACGAATCTTTTGGATGGAGTAGATTTGAGGTATAAGCACAGTGAAAAAGTGGTACAATGTACTTCCTACTTTTTTCCAAATTCTATCCTTATACGGCCCTCCAGCAATCAGGCTGCGCTGTACTTATGCCATGTTTGCGTAATTTGGTAGAATACTGCAGTACACCTGATACAAGTGCAAGTGCAAAAATACGATATCGTTTGGGACGACGCTAGCATCTGACGTGATGCACTGCCTCAGCCAATGTTCCCAGGTAATTTTACAGCCAACCATGATATGCCTTTTGGTCTACCAGCCTTTACCTGTACAACTGTTGTAATAAGAGAAATGGGGGATGTCTTTGGAACAGAGAAGCAGTTGCACAAGAGACTCGCATACCATCTTAGTGAGAATAATCCTGAAGATCAAAATCCAACGTACTCAGGGCTCGAACGATCGCAGTAAGTATTGTTTATTTTCCTGGTTAAGCGGATATTGAATTTGAAGCAGTGGAGGGTGCCAGAGAAATCAGTGCGATATGTACTTTCAAGAACTGCTCAACTGACAAATCAGCTTCATGAATGGCCAACAAACAGTAAAATGCGACAAATACTCTATTCATGCAGTTCGCTTTTCCGATTGCTTGTAAAATTATTTTCCCCTGTCTCTGATGAATTACTCACTATGAACTGAAAGACTGACTGGTTTGGAGTACACTGCAAGTTTTGTGTTTGGAGTTGAAGAATAGATCCAAAAGACCATGGAGAAGATTATCCTCAAGTGTTATTGTTACCGCCGCATTTCATGACTATTTTCAATTGTTCTCCAGATGAAATTTCCTGGTAGACAGACCAACAGGCACAGACATGACGTTTTGGATATGTGATCCGTAGAGGCGCATAAAGGACATCAATCACTGCGCTAGATGGTGCTAGACAGCCAAAAGTCAATCACAGTTTTTTTTGGAAAGCGGATGGGAAAAGATGATCACCTCAGCAGCTCATCCCGCAATGAAAACAGACACTCAATGAGTCTTGTACTTCTTTGTCGAGCGTGAGGGAGAGGTCGGAGTGGGAAGGGGAGGGGGAGCTTCCTATACAAAAGTTATTAATCAATCAATCAATCGTTTAAAGATTCTTTCTGAATGATCAAAAGCGGCTGAAATGAATGTTTTCTTTTTTTATTAAAAAGCCCGCGAAAAAACTTCTCGCATCTTTTCATAAATTCGAAGCACTGAATTCGCAAAACCTTCCTCCCTCCCCTCCCCCTCCTCCCCTTCTCATCAACCGGTTTCATCACTGATTTTCTGCTAACTTTCCCGGAATCAAGATAATCGAAGAATTTACTATTTCCGCGGGTTTTACCTCTGAGTTTTCCGGGAAAAAGCACAGGATTTTTCAGCATCTCTTGAAAGGATCGCAGCTCTATGACGGCAATATTTCAAATGCTTACAAAGTTTTGCAACCAAATGTTCCATTGATCTCTTCCTGTAATTTAATTCAATGAATCGCGATAGGACGTTGTGTGAGATTGTGAGCAATTGTTTCCATCCATCGAATATTTATCGCGTGTTCAGCCACAAGCAAATCCATTGAATATTGCAAAAAACATTAGCCATTTTTTTCAGGACAAAGGTGACAAAAATGACACTATCGTTTACTAATTCGCAACAAATCTAGCACTGCTTTTGAGAAATTTCGACGACTCGAATTCATTCGCTTCATTCGCGTTCACTCCTCTCGACATAGTTGTGGTGTTTCGCCATTAAGCCAACAATACAGTTTGTTCAGCTCATTGTGCTTATTTCATACCATATTCGCGAGCGCAACAGTGAATCGACATAAAGGACAGTTGCAAATGTGTCTCTCTGTCGACTTTGATTCATAGCCATAACGTTTGTTGCTTGCCAAATTATATGGAGACGTATAGTGAAATTCTGCTTCTTCTAAGACATTTGCCATAAGACAGAGCCAAGGTGTTGAAGATTTCAATGCAACAGCGAACTTGATTTGATGACGAGCAGTGGAGTGACGAAAATCAATTTGTATGGTTTTCGTCTGAAGGCACATACTCACAAAGTGCTGCAAATCAATCTATGAATTCTTATGCATTTTGAGTGCTCATTTAACTCGTGTCGACAGAACTCGTGCTTTGCCTATATTCGTAAATGCAGACCATTCGTTACATCGAGGTTTCAGTCTGTGAACGTGATTATATTCTTCACATTGCACAGCTCGAGCCTTGATTATCACTGTGATGTGATACTGTTTAATGCTTATGACTGGGTGTGCCCCTGCCTATATAAAAACCTGCGTACAAATGACTACCTGTGTTTGTGTGACAATCTCGACTTGAGGATGACTGAGACTAAAGTTACGAACGAAATGTTACTGGTAGTGAGCACACCCAACTCTCCTTTCCCGTCTTTATTCTCGATCGGCCACTCTCGAAAGAAATTTAAAGATGCCAGACATTTGCATGTATTTTGCCTCTTTTGGGTTCTCTTTTCATGGAGTTTAAGGAAACGAATCATTCGCAGAATTGTGCAAGCTGCATCAAATATCAACGCGCTATTTCCTATTCGTCATACTGGTTGGCCATGTGAGAACAACGCTAAGAGGCACATTGTGCCAAAATCGCTGGCATGTTTCCAGCATTGCTTCTGTGCTTGTGAGTGGGGGAAGTGAACTCCTCATTGTTTATGAATCAGATGCACGTTTTTAGTGAAGGATACTACAAGACTATGCAGCTTTGTTTGCCCCACCTTTAGTGCTTTCACATTTGAACTTTAACTATGTGGCAGACGCAGCGTGGCGTTCATCGCGTCTTATGATAGACAGGGTTGAGGTTGAATCTATTTTTCAAAAATATACATCACTTTATTCACTCAGTTGCATTGCTCACAATTTCGAATGTGCATAGGACCATAGCTCATTATGTCTATATTACGAATCTAGCTTCAATTAGAAAGACCTGTTGTCATGTGGTGTGAATATAATCCCTGCATTTTTATTACGGCACGGTTACAGGCAGTTGCTAGAAAGGTGTGGTTTTTATGCACATCGTGAACCAACCCTTAGAGCGTTTTGAAATCGGCGTCGGTGAAATTTGAAAAATGGTGTTAGTTGTGATCAGCACTCCAATGTGCCAAGGTGGTTCCTCAGGTAGTCATTAATGCTATGGAAATGAGAGCCAAAGCTCGAGGTTTCAGCATCTGGGCCTAAATTCTGGGCGCATCACGATACGTATGCAAAAAGAGTCGTTTATAGGGCGTCCTGAAAAAAACAACTTCCCGCTATATGCCCCTACATTCGCAGCTGATGTGGGTGATGGGGTGGAACACCTTGGTACTAGAGATGAAATCAACTACAAAAGTGTTCGCTAGTTCACAGCTTTAATCGTGGTGCTTCTGATATTTCTCACTATAGCAAGCAACAAAGGAATCTTCAAACGTTTGACTGCCTTTCTAAAATGATTTAAACAATGCCTATGTTTCTGCGAGGCAGTTGTGGCTGTTGGTGACACAAGGACAAGTTTCACGCGAAAGGTCTGAAAATAATGGAAGGGGGGAGTGGAAGAGGGGCAAAGATCGTTCAACACCTTCGGTTCCATAGGTGTTCGAGTTTTTGCTGTCTTCGAAGCTCGGGATCAAGAATTTCACCAGTTGCTGTGGCAGTCACTAAAACTTGGATGCAGTGCGAATTGAAGATCATTTGGTTTTCATCGAGAGAATTCTTTAGAAACAGGTTTGCTGGAAATTCAGTCGCTGATGTTTCTTGATTTCTAAGCCTTCGATGTTTCCCAAAACACTAANGGGGGGGGGGGGGGGGGGGGGGGGGGGGGGGGGGGGGAGTAGCCATTTGTCTTTTATGCCTTCCGTTGACGGAATAACAGAATTCCTTGTACAGCGTAGCAATAATGAAATACTGATGGAGTCACCGCTATTTCATACATGTCACAAATTACTTTTTCGAGAGATCCAAATCCGGAAGAAATTCGGCTTTTGTGGTGGCCAACTAAGGGATGTGAATCTCGAGTTGCTGTAGTGACGCGGGCGCAGTGCTAATGCAGCAGCTCAAGGTTATATCGGTTGCTGCAATAGGCATCGGCAACAATCTCAACAATGTCCTTGAATCGGCCAAAACCTCAATCAAAGACCGTTGATAATATGAGTTCTAAATGCATATATTCAGAGCCCAAAATGTGACGAAGCCAGCTTAAAAGAACGCCTGTTCCATTTATTATGGTATAGTTAGCGAATTAATGAAAGCGCCCATGTAGCTGAAGCATCTCACGTGTATTTGCTGAAGCATGGCAAGGTTTTAACGAGAGCATTTTTTACAGCAGTTATAAACAACGATTTCAAGGGTATCATCTAATGTTCCGAAGCTTTACTACTAGTAAGGATGATATCAATTTCGAATTTCGATTATGAGTTCGACGCTATAGAGAAGCACAATGCAGTTTGCTAGCTATGACAGTGAAACCTATAGGGCCGCATTTGAAGAAACAACGATAATTTGGTACATATCAGTTATAGTTTATTGCTGTTTATTCTGTTTATTCTTTGCAACGGCTGTGTGGAAATGCTCTCCTGGCATGCTAGCGATGACGTGAAGTCGCATTTTATACCATTCAACTCACCGTTTAAACCTCGAAACTTTCTTGTGAACTTTCCAAATGGTTTTGATTTTCTTTACTAAGGGCCACAGCTTATTTGCCATGCTGCTACCTTTCCCAGCACCAGCGAAGAGGAAAAAAAACAAAGAATAAATTCACTGGTGAAACGGAAGATGAGGCGCTAGCTGAATTTCATGTGAGAAGATCCAACATATTCTGAGATGAATTCGAGGTACACTGATGAAGTGAAAAACTTTCCAGTAAATCCCATCAACTGAAATCCACCTAGTAAGATGGGCGAGAACTATCATTTTGTGCAATTTTATTTCCCATTTTACTGACGGAAACTTGCCAGGAATATTCCAAACGTCATACCAAAGCTATTTCGCATACTATTTGCGCTACTCCCAAGTAAATTGTTAAGCGAATAGTGAATAGTTTTTAGACGATCAAAAGGGAGATGCGACAAGGACAGTCGGGCCTGCAAGACACACTCATTTGCAAATGCAACTTTGTTTCTTCTATAGAACGATCCTGATCTATTCCTGCGAATCGAATCCCCGCACTTCAGTGAGACAAACACATCTACGTTGTCAGCTCAATGCTGAATGCATAGAATAGAGCGATGAATATAGAAAAAGTAATGTTTACTTTAGAAATGCCATTTCGCGAAGCTGAATAAAACTTGTTGCCGAGCCTAGACAAGTTTTACAGCTTACGCTTCTGTGAAATGATGATTTGATGCGGTTGTCATCGAAAGTGGTGTGAGGGCACCGAGTGAGTATCACGTTGCGTGCTCTAGGCTGATCCATGGCCAATCGAAACAACACAGCAGCTGTGCCCTTTGCACACTCCTCCCAAATGCTATAACTCTCGCTTCGTGCTCTCAGCCAGTAACAAACTGTTTCGTTGCAACAATGTTCACATCAACTCGCCTCCATATAGTTGACCAGTTGTGATCTGCGACTGCAAGTCACTTCAAGGTTTGTTGGTTAAATAAGCTGCTTAACGGATTGTTTACATCTTAGATAGGCCTAATGAAGGCAATCGAACGAATACCTCTCTGTGGGAAATGCAGATTTGCCGCAGAATTCTAATAATTTCTTCGTTAATTGGCTGTGAAATGTGAAAAACAGATTTGCCTCATTACAATATATTCCAGTGAACAATGTACGAAATTACGCCATCTCCTATAGAAAGGCGTTTGATTTATCAATTGTGGTTTCATCTTTGAATGGCGATGATTCCTCTTTTTGCTAGTGAATTTTGTTGCCGCGTAATTTGTTCGTTTAGATGAGAATCGAGTGTTTAATGCATGTTTAGTTGTCGCAGGAAGTGTATGGATTGGAGAGTGGTATGTTGGAAAGAAAATGAACTCAGCAATTAGACTTTAGATGGGGAAAGCTGAATTGCGGGCAATGAGGAATGTGTGCTGCAATCAGCACCAATTCAACGTTCTTCGTGAAAATATGTGGCATATTACAAAATATCGCCTACATTATATACCTGGAGAGCTATCGTTGACTCCGACACTGCGATCGAATATTTTCACAATTAATTTCCAGCTAGATGCTGCAAACATTGGTGTGTTATATTATATTATCTACCACTGTTGAGAAACAGGCAACATTCGTTTCAAATTTCCACTCCTTCTAATTTGACTCTTTTGACACTCCAGTAGATACGTTCAGCTCAGCTGCTTCAGCCACTTATTATACAGGTTTTATTCAGTATTTAGAACAGCTAATATTTTACTGCTCATTTACTGAGGGTTTTTCTCATCAACATATTATGCAGTTCAAAAGGATTCGAGTTTCACATCGATAGGATAGTTTAAGATTGATTAAGATATTCTGTAGGCTTGATTTTTACTCGAGTTTAATAGCTTCAGATAAGAGAGACAGCAAAAAAACAGACTTGTGCTCTTCATATAGACTTTTGCTGCAAAGTGCATTAGCATATCAACAGCCTTCTAGTGGTATTTTGAACTTAAGTGAAATGCACTTTCGTCGATGTTCATCCTCTGACAGGTAGAGAGGATATTTAAAAAGCACAGGTGGCTGCCACTCCACTTTGTGGTATTCTTTATCGTAGTTAATTCGGAGCAGCTGTCTAATAGAGAGCTAATGAATGCACCTCTGAGTAGATGTCAGACTATATCCATCTAACGAGTCAATTCTTCCTTAACACCTTGAAGTTGGCACGTCTATCTCGGTGAGGAAGTTGTGCTTGTTTAATTCTGAAAGCACAGCTTGCCCCAACGAATCATCGCACCCTCGCAAGCAGTTTTTACGCGTTTTTTGAGTACGAATCAATTTCCTTTGTTCACCGCAGAACATATGTTAATTCTCTGACGTAGCACTGATGACTCGCATAATTCTTCATTTATGACTGAAAGATGTTGGGATTTTCCGCAGTGTTGATCTATTGCGCACAGCGGTGAGGATGTGTCGTGGATTTTAAAGGTGCATCATAAATAACAGAAACAAGCCGCGTTCGCATAAGAAATGTGCCACTCTTGTTGAGCGGATTGAAACTACTCTATATTTCAAATTATTTTTATCACTCTGCATTTTAGCAATAGAAAAAGAATATAGCATTGATGTTTGAACTTAGATAGACAGCAAAATATCCTCTCGGCGGTTATATTCTGTTGCAGTTGCCTTCATTTATATTCACTTTCATTCATTCTCCTTGATCTTGCAAATGAAGATGTAAATGATCGTAACGTATGTATGATTGAGAAGGCGAGTAAGAAATCATGGCCGCTCATCGCCACTCACTTTTTATGTCCTCTGCTTCTAAATCGGCTCCATCACTTCGCTATCATTTTCGAATTCGTGTGCAATTGATTGGCTCTTTGAGAAGAAAAAAAACTGGCAAATACGCATCTTAGGCAATCAATCCTTCCTTGACATACCATCATTTTACGATCATTCTGTGGAGCATTCACTTCGCAAAATTTAACGCCGAAATGCACAAGTGTGCCCTGTTTCACTAGCGGATTTTAACGTTTCGATGAGTAAGAAAGGGATTTACGTGCAGCTGCCAAATAATTGATGAATTTACTGCTAGGATCGTCCATTGGCTTGGGCTAACAACCCTTTGCTGATCGCATTTTTGTGTGATCTCTTCAGTTATTGCTTGTCCATCGCAGTTATGCGAAGAATTTAGCCTCCTTGCAAAGGGTAGCTTTCCTGATGCAAACCAAAACCTGTAGTTGTATTCGAGAGAAAAAGAAAAGGTTTCAGTGTCGGTACGAGGTGTACCCCCATCAGAGGGGACGCCTTTTGCTACGGTACAATCGGATGACGCATTTGGTGCTCCTATTTTTTTGTATGGCCCTAATTATAGAAACGGGTGGCGCGAAGCACGATGAACAAAGGCTCAACGTCATTGCCTCGAGTCAAGGTTTGTTTCCATAATGGCGTCTTGTTGAATGTCTTAGCGGAGTGGTTTCCACACGACAAACGTGCGGCCATGAGCTGAGGTGCTGAATTGACGACGTGTCTCTATTGAAATCGATATTTCACGCATAACCTTGCGAAATGTATTTGGAGCCTCACTTTAAGTAATCTAGCAGCAGGATACCGCTTCACTCGCATTCAGCTTTCATTGACGATTGAATTTCAATGACAAGCCGAATAGCGACCGTGAGACGGGATGTATGAATTTGGTGTTTTTTTTTTACTTCGGATCTAGATCAACATCAGTGAAAAGCCCTCGTTCAACGACTAATTTGCGGAGTTTAGTGCAAAAATTTTTTATGAAACAAGTGAAATATTCCCTGTCATTTCAATGTCACACATATATAATTTTCAACTGATGCAACGATGCTTTGAATTCAGCAATCGCATCTCAGCGATTACGATTTTGAAGCTGACTGGCACCTTTGAGCACAGTGAGTAGCACTTTTTTCCTGGTGCAGCTCAGACCGTCTGCAATTTTCGTTCGATAGCAGCTGGTATGAGGAGGAAAAAATGCATTAAGCGTTTCAAAGATGCTTACGTAGCTTGAGGTGGCTGACGCCTTTGAATTGAAAGGTGCCGCAGGTAGCGTAATTCTCCAATCGAACTACTCAGTATTCGATGGCATCGTTCGCACTTTCTTATCCACATCTGCTTTCAGAGGCAGCCGTCGTTCGTATCGGAATGCTTATCAACTCCATCAATGACGTCAATTTCAAACAGTCGGTCCGTTACTCACTTCCAATTCAACCATCTCATTACCATCGCAGCGCTTTATTCCACTACAGCCTTACCGTTAGCTCAAATATCCCGTAAGATGAATAAGAGTACTGACTACATGTTTGCTGGAATCTGCGTGGTCATTCATGACCGCGACCGAACCTGATCGACAGCAGTTGCGCGAATATTTGCAACAAATTGTGGTTGTGGTAGACCATTCACAATTTGTCATCAGCACTCATATGGGCGGTCTTTATGGTCATGCTCCGTACTTTTGGTTTATGCCATACACATCTCATCCAACATCAAATCGTTAGTCCCTTTCTCTGCAGTTGATAAATGAATACACTTCAGTGCTGAATTAGTGCTATCAACTCGTTGAATTATGCGAGTGCAGAAACGACAGTTTGTTTCACTTGAATAGTGGAAATTCGTTTAGCAGATGAATCGAAGGACAGCTGAGCCGGTTGATTGGCAACTCGGCTCATGAGAAGAATTTTGAAAGCAGAGGAAAATGTAATTCGAAGCGCAACATTTTCTTACTTGCGTTATTTCAACTACCCCCACAAAACTCAATGGAAAGGAATTGTTGGACTGAAAAGACGAGAGCTGATGCTAAGGGAAACCAATTTTGAGCTAGCTCGATTCGTCTATGGCTGAATTATGTCGCCGACTCATTTTGAAACCAAATGCTTCAAGTATTTGTCTCCCTTGTACAAATTGAAGTGGAGCATGAGATCGTCGTCGATCATGGCTATAGCTGAATGGTTTGTCCCTAATTGCTTCGCTACCTTATAGCTTATCTGCAGTCAATGGAAAAGAAACTCTGATAGACTTACAGACTTCAGCACAGCGCCGAATTTACTGTTTAAAGCCACGTGTCCACACTGACGTGAGCGAAAACTTACTGCAGACGTTCAAAGCAACGCTTACGCTAACCATCGTTCTCGAGAAATCGAAGAGGCCGGTTGGTGGGGCGATCGTTCGATACGATCAATATCAATATCCCTTCGCCGATCTAGTCATTTTGAGCAAATACGCGACACCTCTTGATGGATATCGTCTCATCACAACGGCTAACGATGGAACAAGTACATCTCAAACAAGGCTCTCATCTCTTCTGGCTTCTTTTCTTTTTCCTTTTCGAGGTGTTTTTAGCGATATCACCCTATCACCCATCAGATCATCTTTCCATAAACGACTCTCAATATCACGCATTAAAGCAGTGGCATGTTCTGCATCTCCTAACAAAAGTCATAGGTATAAACATTCGCAAAGAGGCATTCGTTTCAGCTTTGACCAAATCTCCGAAACGAATTCAAGTGCTCTCGCAACATTATTTTTCAATAACAGCATCTTCTTTCAGGTATAATACAGAAATCTTTTGCGCATTCCAACTAAAATACTATCCTTTCGATGCCCATAACTGCGAAATTATTGTGTTCGCAGGTTTGTTCGCATCATATTTGCACTATTTTTGAAAGTAGCAGCAGTTACTGCAGAAGGCGCCGTTTTCATGCTGTAATCTAATAAAGGTCGATTGTGTATCTAAAAACAACTAAAACCTTCCCTCGATCAATCCTCCTCTCTTCAATTTCACACATCGCCTTCGGAAGTGCAGAACTAATTCTGCTTCTCTTCTCTTGCCAACCGGCAAATATCACGCCGCAGTCATTGTTCAGAAAATGTGATGGTGATGTGTAGAGACTATCGTTACCTCACCTTATACATACGTAGTGTTGAAACTGTGTGCTGTATCATGGCAGGCTATATTCTTCCATCCTCTCAATATATTCTGTTCTTTAATTAAGTTGCCGCATCGTTAGCACATATGGAATCGCACTGCGAGAGTGAAGTGATAGGAAGAGTGCAGCTTTGCGAGCGTTCAAATAGACTAAATAAAAGTTAATGCTACAATTGATACAAGTGCGAATAAGAATTTTATGCTGAGAATGAAATGAGACCAAAAACTTTGCCAGAAAATGATAAAGCTCTGTGCAAATTTCAGCATAAACGCCCTCACCGCTAATTTCATAAAGGCACATATGATTCTCGCTACTTTCAACTGCAGCAACGGAAGAAGCAATGCAGTATGTTAGAATCCTTGAAATTCCATGTCTTAGATTACGTAGCTGTCTTGTAAGAGTCTATATTTGCGACGTCAGAAGAGCGTTATGTCTTCTTAGCACGTCACCCGATAAGACAGCTATCGTTATCGTGGATCGACTCAGAGGGAGCGCGTCTGGGTGCAAATGTATCGCCACCCAACGTCCAAATCTCTACGCTCACTAGTGAGCTGTGCGAGTTTGACTCAACATATGCACTAACCGAGTTCAACGCCGCCACAGGTTCGTCTTCAAAGAGGTTACTTCCGCGGCATATCTAAAATCTAAGTAGAATCTGCTGACCAATTTCTGACTTCATAAAAACATGCCTTCATCTACCAGCTCAGAGTATATTGAAGAGGGTTAAGATTGGGGCGAACCACAACGCATAGTGATCATATCAATCAATCGCATTTTCACAAAATGAGAAGGTAGTAATGAAACTAATAATAAGCAACAACCATTGAAAAGAAAGACGGCAGTCATTTGAAAAGTATAACAGGAAAAGGAACAACAAGCAAGAAAAAATGCATTATTGTGTGGTAGAGATGTGGGTCATTTTTTAGGGGAAAGAAGCTGTTCACAAACGAAAATTGGTAATATGAGTGAACGATCATCCATATTTGAAGCGAGCAAATAGCAGCGAGCCTGGCATGATCGTTCGTGAAGCAGTGCCGTCGTACTTTGAAATGCAAAATTGCAGCTCGTTTCGGCTGTGTGCGTGCAAGGCTGCTTATGTCACGTCCACTTTACATTCCGTTGATTTGCTTCTTCCTGCCTTCGGGGCTTGCCGTACTCGTTTCATGGCTAGTCGCCTATGTGGATCGAAATCGTATACAGACGCGTCTCACACTTCTCATTTTCGCCTCGTTTATTGTCTTCTTTATTGTAAGTTATTCCTATCGTCTTTCGATCAGAAAGTCATTTATTGCACGTACGTAATTTCAATCAACGTGCTGTTATGCCTTTCAATTTCTTATATTCTCCACTTTTATATATTCTACGTTATATTGATTGTAAAGGATGATCTGCATAAAGCCTAAAAATCGGTGAAATAATTTCACTATTAATGCGCTATAGTAGCATATCGCCCTTTTCAGTTGATTTATTGTGCTTTAGATTAGTGCAAATATGAACAAATAAAAGATCAAGTTGATACGATCATAATTTGTTGATCATCTACATAACTATACACACAAAAATCATTTCTCGAAATCTGTTAGTATCCTAAGAAAATATTTCATTGACGAAATTGTTGCCCAATCGCTGTTTTCAGATTTACTATGCGCACACCGATATTCCACATTTGGTTTATCTGACGGCGGGAGATATTTGGATTATCATTTGTTTCATTTTCATTTCCCTGGCATTTGTTGAGGTAAAAATTATTGTAATGAGATTCCTTTTAGTATTTGATTGTTATAGATGGAATAATTCAATGATTAAAATATTAGCTCGAGAGAATGCCAACTTTTTAAGCTGTTCGGTGGAAAATACTCAAATAATATTCACGGCATCTTCTAGCATAGAAAATCTACGCTGATATTCAAAGGTTTATGCTTCAGAGCAAATGGCCTCAAGCAATAATTGTCATTCAACATGTCTCAATATCAAAACACTCCCTCACCAAAATAAGTGCTGCTTTCGACGTTTACCACATCTGCTGGACAGATTTCAACATGAATGTGTGTTTTGTAATGAATAGCAGCAAGGTACAGGCACTGCATTAATGAATGCCCTCAGCAAAGAAATTCGTTTACAAAACATCTGCGCATTTAGGTAGGCCTAATTAGGTGTTTGGCAATTCCCTTCCAGCAGGGATTATAGTAGAAGGAAATTAAGAAAAGCTTGAAGTTAATAAGCATTGTTTTAGCTGCTTTTCATACACATTCTGATGAATCTTTCCCGAAAGCATTTGATGCTGGCAAACAAGGATAGCTTTGTTCGAGCGGAGAGTCGCTATAGACGCGAGAAGCATGCCCTAAGGGAGGCATGCTCAAGTAGTTCGCGACCTCCTCCGGCCAACGGTCGAATCTTGGAAAAGAAACACGTCGAAGTGGTTAGTGCTGAACTAATTCTTGTCGTTCCATATCGTCTGTAACGCTACTTGCATTGAGCATTAACGCTAGTCTCGTGTAGAATATTTGTGCGTCACATTTTCGGTGCATAGATCCGTCCAATCGGTAGGTAATTAATTCGTAGAGGTCGATGAATGTGAATAGGTTCATACGATTAGTCGACTGGCTCATCCATGACTCAAGAGAAAGCGGGAAAGTGCAACGAACTACAATCTGAGCGCAATAGCTTCTGCCTTTAGCATTCAGAACACAATTGCCACTTGCTGCTGTATCTGCACTCAAAAATTGTGCTCGTTGTTAACGTTCAGAGAAGGCAGGTAATAACTCAGAAACAGCATTTTGAGAGTTTACCAACCGCATCTTCCACATCAAATAGCGAAGCAATCGTACATGACTACTTCCGGCTCTGGTCGGACTATTATTCGGTGATGGCGGCGCGACTCGATCTCGGTGCGAGGATTGTCTTGCCCATTACTTTCATAATTGTTGCTTTATTGTACTTTTTGTTTTACATAATTTTATGAAGTTTCATTGAGTGCCATGATTAACTATATTCGATTTATATGGATGAGAACTGTCATACATGCCCATGAAAACTATTACGATCTGTCTGTCTGCACTAACGTAATATAAGCATCGGCCCGCATTCTATGCTAACGAGAGGCATTTATTCATCAAGGCTTTACTTATAATGCTCAAAGCTTATCGCCGTTATCATGTGTTCCCCTTTTATGTCATTCCTGATCATAAAATTCCCCATGAGACTTATTCATAAAATTTTACCTCAGTCTATGACGGGTCGAAAAGAAATACTTGGTTAAGAAATGCGTTAAAGAAAACGTTTGTATTAAAGGGCGCCCAATTTCTATTTTTCACTGATCATGGAAGCAGCAATGGCGATTTTGTGTCTTTCTTGTCGCAAATAGTTGCTGACTGTAATTCAGTGATGTTGCACACGCTGACGCTCTGTTATCTTCTTTTAGTGATGTTGCCAGAGCCTCAATCTCCCACCAAACATTCCCCCCCCCCCTCTCCACCGCTGGTTTTTTTAAAGACTGGGTGGTATTCAAAAAGTGCCGATAATAGGGACTATAGTGGATATAAATTATTTCTGGACAATCCTTATCGAGGCTGCCTCAGTGAATTAATTTTTCTGTACTCTGTTGCCTTCCGTGCACAAGCTGTCCTTTGATTTTCCGATCTCATCAGCTAGGGAGAGGTATTGGAAAAGAAATGCACTGATATAAGCTTTCTAAAGACGATCCTTGGCCTCATGCTGTAGCCATGCCTTATTATGCATTTCTGCAAACGTGACTCTCCAACGCACATCATGGTGACGCAGCTTTAGTATTTATGAATATGCATCTGTCCATATGTCCAACAGCTCCCATGCGAAGATTGTTGAAACTATGATTACAGAGGAATCAGTCACGTAGGCTGATTCCTATGCCAGTTTTCATCTTAATCTGTCGACACTGGAAGAATTTATGGGCATTTCAAAGGGCATGAAATTCCGCGCACGATAGGTCATTTTTACAGCCGGCGTTGTCACAAAACACGCGAAGGCGGAACATTTGTGCGAAGTTCTTATGAATAACAGCATCGGTTTGCTGCGTTTGTTTTATTACTTGTCGGCAATTCGTGGAAGTGGTGAGTCTGAAAATGCAGATGCAAATGTCATTCTGGCATATGATCTTTGGCGTTTTCGAAGTTCCACGAGCTTCATTTGACTTATGCACATCGGCTGCCGCGGCAGGAAACCAGCTCTCACTTCAAAATTGTCCAAAGCTCTTTAATCTCTCAGCGATTCCCACTTGGTAAATGGAGGAATCAGGAGAGGAAAAGCTTATTCTGCCCCTATCGGGTGATTGTATTGCAGGCGAACTGTGGAGAAATGCCTGCCCGCGCAATAAAGTCTGTCATAGAACATACTCATTCGTTCCTCGTCAAGTATCTCCTCCGTAGAGTGCTCTTTGCCGAGCAAAAGTTTATCAAGTTCTTAGAATCAAGCTATCCTTCTCAGTTTCCTCCTCATGTCGTAACGATATGGCCAACAAGCCAGTGTAAATACAAAAGCAGACTGTAAGCTTCGTCCTTCTGTAATATGTCCAGCGATTGTCGACTATGTGCCATTCAAAATGTTTGGTGGTTTCGTGTTTATCGATTGCATTCACGACGGAAATTACTCAAGATAAAAGCGTGTTAAATAGTGTCTAGCATTCGTAGCCACTCTGAAAGAATAAAGACGGCTTAATTTGGAAATAAACTTTGGAAAGGTCACTCACTGTCTTAATCTTATAACTCCACTGCAGCTCCAGCAAGTCCATATGACTAAGAGTTATTAACTCAGCATCGTTAACCGTTTTTCGTGCATTCAGCTATGGGCCTCAAAAGCGAACCTCTGTTGGACATAACGTAGCATTTACTAATGTCTCTTCCACTGTTCATCGTCGACGTCAATTTGCTCATTTTTACACCTATTTAATGATCTCTTTTCTACGATGAACATTCAACAGCAATGCAGAATTGCAATAAAAAATATTGACGGAAACGAAATGTGATTATATTGCTGAGAAATATGAACTGTTTATTTTCACAAAAGAGTTGTGAGGAAAGCGAATTTTCGCAAAATATATGGATGCGAGAATCAATCTTCTTGGAATACAAGGAAAGCGAATTTTCAAAACAGAAATGAAAGAGAAAATAAATTTTTCTGGAATAGATGGAATTGAAACGACGTTATCATAGAGCAGATGAAAGGGAAAACAACACACTAAATCAACAGTGCCTCGAAGATGCCTCGATTTTAAGGTGTTCATGCCAGATTTTAGATAGTTGGCGAGTAAAGATTAATTCGATCACTCGAACACTCAAGTGCTTCGTTGCTCGCCAGCTGTCTCCAGTTAAACTTTCCCTACACAAAAATAAGGAAATTTGCGCTGTCTTATTACATTGACGGCACCACCGCTGGATGCACAACAACACCTAAATATCCCACAAATCGCAAATAAGTGCATCAATAAACAAATGCGCTCATCGAACTGAAGAGACCTCCACCGCTAAGGTGCAACATTGTACTGTCTGCCAGAGTTCGCCTATCATTGCAATGTGTGCAGAGGTCTCTTACGAGTGCTGAATATATTCGCCGAAGCTTATAAAACAACACCACGAGGTGCGGCACTTCATAAATACTAACGAGAAATGTGTATCCTCAAGTGACGTTAAGATGCAGTTGGCAGTTTTTTATATAGCAGAAGAGTAAAGTGCTATCCTGTCAATTTCTTATCATGAAAAAGAACTGTGCTTCATGAATGCGAAACATTATCCAAGCTCTATTGGTGAGCAGAATCTGGCGTACTAGTTTCTTACTGAAGGAAGTGAGCTTGCATTTATTCCTATCATCGCTGGGCCAATTCCATAGGAATCAGAAACAAATCACACAGTTACGAATGCATCAGTGTTTGGGCAATGAGGGATTTCAGGTGATCAAAGTGTTCAAACGAACCTAATATCGTATAAAACATAAAGATATAACTGAACAACGATCGAAGTGAGAAAGTAGCGAAATACTGAGATAAGATCGACACACCGACAAAAATCTACATAAAGCCTTGCAGTCAAAATTTCGTGGCCAGAGAGCGAGGAATGCTGACGATCACTAAAGTCTCCACCGCTCCCTTCTCATCCCTCGCACCTCTCATGAACGCAGCATTATCATTAGCGAGAGGCACGTTTCAAAACGCACTGGTGAGCAGTTAATCCTCTGCACCTGAACACTCATCACGTCCTACTTCGATTTCACTCCTGCATACTCGAAATTCTTCCGGCCATCCGTATCGTTGCGTTCTGATGAGGCGGAAGCACTTGTTCTTCCGTAAGCTACAACAATCACTGTTTGCACAACTCATATTCACCAATGAACACAACGAAACTAGTTCTTTTTAACTCACGAATGTCTGGAAATTTACAGTCAAATCCTTACGCTCAGCAGTCCTAATCATTTGACTCTAAAAGCTTTCCATATTTAAAATTTGGTGGGACATTCTTCATGAGTGTATGGGTTAGCGGTGGCATGTCAACACTTAAAAAATGGTCACAGTACCCCGATGATGGTCTTGTGTCACGGCATGTATGCTCAGCCGAAAAAGATTGCAGCTACTGTGCCCCGTAGGCATCTCGTGGAAGAAGAAAGGCTAAGAGATGGGGCCTCACAACAAACAAAACCCAAGTCGTCGGTCGACGTAAAGCTGGATCGATAAACCTGTGAAAAGTGGCCAGCAAGCTGACCACCACGCGATGTACTGCCGGTCACAGCAATGAAGTTGCCAGCTTCACGATGAAGGATAGATGAAATCATGAAATTGAGGGAACGACGAGATCGATGAAATCACAGCTGTTCAAAGTATCAAAGTAAAAAGTGTACAGCTGGATTGAACTTCTATGTTGTCGCCGTCGTAGACAATGGATTAATTTTCAACAGTCGCCTCAATGGCAGCGACTCAACGGTGGTTATTGCGAATCAACAGAGGGAATCAGCATTATAACCTAGATTCGACCTTCATTGTATTCGGGTCCTACTGGATTCGAAGAACTTGAAGCAAAACTATCAAATTTCTTCGCCTGTCGATCAAAGCAAAACGACGTGGACGTACAACGGTTGTCCATGGTAGTAACATCGTGGACACAATGCAACCAGCTTTTGTGATAGTAACGTCGTCGACACAAAGCGTTCCAACTTCATAAGAGGAACCTGCAGTTATAGAAAACATCCGATACAATAGTGCTAGTGTTTCCACCAGTGAAAAAGCGTACACATGTGCTCAGTAGCGCATCCAAAAATCGCCTCGAAATATATCAGTATTTGCTTTGGAGAAACACTTCTGCACATTTTACATACACATTTCTGAGGATCCACTGGGAAAACGAACCGGGGGAAGCTGGCACTTTTTAAATGAGGAACGACCGCAGGAACAGATGTTTGTTTTTCTTTGAAAAGCGAAATTTAGAGAGACCAGACGGATTCTTTAAAGAGATCAGGCGTAAGCTTCGAAAGAGATCTCTAAACAACTTCGCAGGAAAGAGGGTCTCTTTGTTTCTCATAGCACAGTAAATAGCAACTGATGATATCTCTATTCTCGTTCACTCAACGACGAATTGGCAATGTCTTTTTGTGCATTTTGCCAGCATTCCGCCCAGAGGTCACATCGAAGGCATCAGTACCTACCACGACAAGCTGCTCGGTGGTGATCAGGCGTTTCTTATCGATCCTTGTGTAACGTACGCCTGGGCACGGCCTAAACGCATCATCTGCAATGAAGCCCCTGCACACCGAGTCGTCATCGAAACACCGCACCTAAAGCAGTTTCAGCTGTGGCCATACCACAGAACTATTTGAGTGGCCTTCAACAAGCTTTCTGATCTCTCCTACTCCGTTGCCTTTCCCTCAAGGAAAACATTTAGGTGCGATGGGAAACATTAACATTCGGGAGATTTCCAGAGAATGTTCGAGGGTTCATTATCTTTGACAATCTCGAGGAAATGATCTGGCAGCGAAAATCGGAATTTTCATGGGAGGTGAATTCTGACAAAAGTTTAAAATTCTACTTTCAAATGAGGTTATGCTAAAAAAAATAAATTTTCACACTGTTCCGATGGAGAAATATGCAGATTTATTGGAAAATAGATCAGAACATCAAGAATTCGCTCTCGTTCCAGTCGTCGGAGAGGCTGATTCCAATCTCTGTCATCTCTCTCCTCTCATTCCTTTAAGATGGTATCTGCTGAAGAGAGGAATTAATTTATGGCGTCGATTCATAATACTTTTGAGTTCGAAATGAGTGAGGTTTTCCGATGCTTCTTTTTGCGGGTCCAACCTATATTATATGAAGATTTGTTTTTTACATACAACACTGAAATGCTATTCAGGCTCGGAGCCATTCGAAACATGTGCAGGGTTTCAATTGTGATCTAGCACCGTTGTGTAGACGAATCGCATCTAAACTTATTCCAAACCGTCCCTCCACCATCATTTCATCAGCTCTTTTGAATAATGTGGCAGAAATATTCCGAGAAAGAGAACGCGAATTGCCATTCAAACAAAAACAACGCCGAATTTGGTATACAAATAGCATCTAACGCATTAACGGAAAAACACTAAAATTGATTTGTTACTAGATCAGTCTGATCGACGCATGTGCTATCTGCAGAAGGCGATTTCAGCGGTCGGTATCGATCAATAAACGCTCTTTTACCACAATAACTTTCACATAAATCCTGAAAATCATTGGGTAATTGAAGAAAAAGGTATTGGCGAGGAGCGAATGGGCAGTGCTCTTGAATTCAGTTGCAGAAAAAGATGACGTTTCTTGAATAGATCGACCCCGCCCATAAGCAACTGAGCAGTATAAATGAGCTGAAGTGTGGAATCATCAATCCTCCAACAAAAAATCTCAAACCTCATTATAAGCTACCGAACTGGCCGAGTCTAAGAAGGTGGCAGTGATGTGAAATCTGCGGTCATTAGAGGAAGTGATAGCGTCGCAAATTTTGTGCTGCGTGGTTGCGATATCGATGCAACGGCGAACAAGCCAAATAACTGAAGACGCTGTTGAGCATTCTTGTAACAAGTGAATTATTCGTAACGCGATCGGCCATTAAAGCTTTGAACTCTTCAAACTCGATGGCATCACTATTTCTGACACTAAAAGTGCAAACTTATCTGCTTACGTTAGAGTAGAGTGGGACGCTGTGAAAGACATGGCTCCTTCTTGAAAGCTGCTGAAGAACTTTTAGAATTTGGTCATAAAACGTGCTCATCAGCAAAGTCTCATATCGTTTACACACTGTTCTGTTTCACTTAGCAACAGAGCAGCCTGTGAGATCTGGCCAGTTCAGCTGCATTGCTCCCGCCGTTTTTGAATAATGGCCCCCTTTTAGGCTTTGCATTGCACCTACTTCTGTGGCGATCACTGGTGTAATTCCAGGCCCTGCTTCACTTACAGGCTGAGTAATTGACAGACAAAAACGATGTGACTCAGCTGGATGCATCATAAAGGACAGCCGTGATTCTAAATGCCCTGCAAACCGCCAACTGTGCATCATCTGGTATCATTGGTCAGCAATTCATTTGACTGTATTGCAACCGTTCTGAAAGTGCGTCTCGGTACGTATTCGCAATGCTGGAACGTAGACATATTATGATATTTGCGCAGTGCTTCGTTCGACGATTGGGAATCTTCGAGCCTTCTCTGTTCCATCTCACGCTTAAATAGTTGACTTGTTATCAATCAGAAGAGTTGTGCTCTTCAAAATTAAACCCAATAAAGTTACGAAAACAAGGTGGAGGATCATGACTATCTAGTATGCGTCATGACCCTCAACACGTCCAATAAGAGTGAATGGAAGTTCCGACCCGCAGAAGCGTACGCATAATTGCTCGTAGTGCTTATGTGATGGCAATACGTTTCTGTTTTGCGGCCCTTTCTTTGCATTGTTCCATAGGAATGCTATCAAACCGCAAGTGGGCCAAGATCACCATTCACATGCAACTTATAAATCGATATTGGCCTATCATTCACAGTGATTTATTTAAATATGCTCGTTCGTAATTACAGTTGTATGCAAACCTGACAGCAAATTAATGTTGAGCGAGCGATGAGTGCCAGTCTCAATCACCCTTTAAAACATGCCCAGTCCTCACATGATGACGCGGTGGAGCATGTTCCCTATATCTGTCTATACCACCCAATACTCTTCACTTTTGGAACACCACCCTCTCTATATCAGTCAGTTTATGCCCCATACATGTAATATAACAGACACCTCTTTGGGGAAATAGTGAAGATGATTATAATATGTATTTCAGTGATCTGCTGCAGTACGACATATTTTGAAAGATTGCTTGCTTGTAGCTGTATCTTCACTGAACTATAGAGCTGCGTTGTTCGTCATTAAGACCTGAAATCGTTCATTAAAAACAATTTGCTAGCATGGGCTATGAATGTATAGAGGTGTAAAATGACGAAGATGAAGTGGCTCGGCTTACTCGGACCTCTCTGAATTATATTCGCCAAACAAAATGTTTCTCTCAAGTGGACATTTGAGGCGTACCTTGAGCTGCAGCATATGCAAGTATAGGCCGACAAATGCGACACAGTGAAGTGCGATGATAGCGCAGTGAACGGTCGTTATTATTATACATGTATTCCGACGCAACAAGCGCCGTAGAAATTTCTGTTTTTTGGCACGTCGATGTGACCCCTCATATCGTGACTGAAATAAGAGCGTTTTCCTCTCAATTGCAAGTTCTTTCTCAAAGAGTGTCCCCTCGATTGATATGGCATTGGAGACAAGAAATACGGTTTTGGGTTTCTCGAGGCAGTTTATTGAAGATCGCTCATCAGGAGGTCAAGAAAAAATAAAAAATCGCTCCAAATGCCGGAAGTTATTGTGACATTCAATCGTCATCAGACAAGCCTGCTTGTTATGATTGTTGGACCACTGTGGTAATGTGGAAGCATGGAAATCGCGGCAGAAAAATAAACTTATAGAACGGAATATCGTCAATCGTTCAATTTGCTGATACCGCCATCTTCATCGTCCATAGGCAGGATTCAAACTTGAACTCCTAGATGGGAGGTAAATCTGCAGTTACCGGGGTAATAATAATATACCCAGTCGGGTCCCCTGTGAGAAGAAGCACTATGAAGTCTTCATTTTCGCTGAAAGGACTATAAGAGGGCAGAAGGACGCGCAAGTCAGCACACGAATCATCTGGTGCTGATCACTTAGCATCCTAGGTATCCATCGTGATGGTTGACAATACGCTACTGACAACATGCGATAGTTGAAAAATCCGCGTAGCGATGGCATGCGTGGTTCCGATGCTGCCACTCACTTAGGTGGACGTACGTTCCGAAAAGAGAACCGATTAGAACGAGTAAGTGCGTCAGCCCGACCCATCCGACGTTCGTTAAGTTTTAAATGCTCTCAGCCATTTGTATACCAGCCTTCCGCCAATATAGAAACTTCATATCATTGCCACATTCTTCAGCGAATTTCACGAGTCTTTCCACTCTCCGACCACAAAAGTCTGACGACCTGCTACTTGCCCTTAAGGTGCATACAGTTAAAAGCGTCATCATGCGCCTTTCCGGTCACTAATGTCATGACATCGGGTGGGCACTGCCAGCACCTTCTGTAGGCACTGCCAGCATCTCTCCTCTTGGTGGGAATTTGAAGTGAATGGGATAATTCTTTCCCGAAATGCTTTCATTTGCGGTTGCTTTTAGAAACGTGCCCCTCCTATTCTAAAGCCAACTTTTAAACTCAGAAAGCTGATTATTCACGAAATAAATTTGCTCAGATAGATGAGCAGAGTTCACTCCGCGAAAAAAGCACCGCGTGGGAGTCTTTCTTTGTTGTTGCCTAATCCAGGTGATTAAGAGTTCGTCATCTCATTTTCCTCACATCAACGGCTCTTTTTTCGCTTTTATTAGCGCAATTTAGGAAAACATCATAGTACAATACATTGTTCGCAATTTCTTTGTGTTTGCTCGTCCGGTACTTCCAAATCGCGAACTGTAGAAGCTATTAAGGCGAGAAAGTGATCGCAAGGTAACAGGTCGGACTCGATAACTCGCATTAGAGACAGGCAGCATCAAGCGGGATGAAAGCTGATTGACAACTGCGCCGGAGTTTACAGCGATTGCCGAATGCTGTTTCTCGTAATCTTAGAACCGTTGTCAAATGCTACAGCGACGCCTTCATTCACCACCGGATCAATCCAAGTCCTCTCGTGCTGTCAGTCAATGTCTTTGGGCACTTCAAGTAGAAACTGCCATGCCACAGCTGGTATATACCATTCAAACAACCGCCTGGTGCGAGTAAACGGCATATTCGTTGTGAGTGCACACTAGCTTCCTGTTTGATCTGAGCTGTTTATGAGATGCAGTTGCCTATGCATGCTCTCTACTTGTCGTAGATGTAAGACTTCATTATCCCCACTGGCTTGACCGGGGAGCAAGAGGCTGAAAGTGTTGGTCCGACGATCAGGAAGAACCTGAATGGCTAGTTCGAGCCGAGATTAGAGACTCCAGTGGCACCCAGGCAAGCGGTTTCTCAATTCTGCAGCAAAAAAAAAGAAAAAAAAAACGAAAGCAAATAAACAAAAATATCCGCATAAGTCCGCATCGAAGCATGATGAAGGCAAATCCCCAAAAGAAAGTCACTTCTAAGGAAATCGCGATGAAATTTGGTCAGCACAATCTGCGCCATAGCTGATTCATTACGACTAACCATCTTTGCTATCTGTGACACGTGACCTATAAATCAGTTTTATTCCCAAAGTTATAGCTTCTGATCACTCCCTCCTCGCTAGCTGGTGATGTTTCCTGCAAAACATTCGGGCATTACTGCATCAGATAGGATGGCTTGGGTCTGAACTACTATCTCGTGGAGTCGAGAGAGATGGCGCCTACTGTAGCCTGCTGAAGCAAGGTTATGGTCATTTTAAGAATTGCTTCCGCTCATGTTCCTCTGCAGAGCACGAAGATCTAGCATGCTTCCGGTGCTAGCATCTTTGACGAATCGCTTCAACGAGTCACAGCAACCACAAAATCCCGAGATGAACCCCTTCACTGAAGCATGATGGGCAGCCGCTCACAAAAATACCTTGCTATAATCGAGCGGAACATAAAGCAAGGTGAGTAACGCGTCCCACTGTCTTTTTAAATGATCATTGGAGTGACCGATTCAGTGTGTGGTGCTGATACGCTTTAGCCTGCTGGGCAGCATTCCCACTTGCTTCACTCGCGCTCGATCGTTAAAAATATATCGGCAGAAATTCGACATCACTTCTAACCTTTAAAACCCACAAAGGTCGCACCCCATGCAATAAACGGATGAAAGTAAGCGGAACTCGGTTTGCGAGCTCCTCAGTGTTATAATCACGACTACGGAGTTTCATCGAGTGCAATTTTCTCGATTTGACTATTTTTGCACTCGGAACCGTTTTGGGGATGCAGTGTTAGCAATGGCCTTTGGAACCCCCCC
>JAARMF010000071.1:140179-178050 GCA_022844705.1 Toxascaris leonina
AGGCTACAGAACGAAATCTGTACAAATCAACACTTCTCATGAGTTGGAAATTTACAGACACACATATATGCATAACAGCGTTCTTTAGTGATACAAAACACCAAGAGATCGTTGCTTCCGTTCGATTGTGCACAACATAATGACAAGGCAAGAAAAGTGTGCATAGGATTGAAAGACAGTGTGCTCACGGCTGGATTCGAGACAACCATCCGCGAACGAAGCGAACGCTGCAATGAATTTGTGCGGGGTTGTACGACCACTTCAATCGTGTACTACATGATAAGCAAATTTGAAGCTCAACTTGAGGAACGAACCTGAGAAAAGATGGAGATTTGCATAAAAAGAGCTGCAAACTCCGCAAGTAGTTCTGGAATTCTTGAATCATTCAGGAATCTGCGCATGAGCAAGTGGGAAAGAAAAGAAACTGCCCATAACAGTACTCCAGCGTTCTAGCTCTCCCAGTTAATGTGTATTCGGCTTAGAGTTGACGCATGACACGCATCTGCAGCTTCCTTCCACCTATCCAGTCGCAAATTACGTCAGTTTTAAGGATATGAGCCACGGCTGAGAGGCAAACGATTACCCCAAAGAGAAATGAACATTTTGGAAAAAAGAGCTCAGAAAGAACCACAATTTCGGGATCTCTAAAAAACATCTGCAAATGCAAAATTTTCGCAGAAGTCAAATTGGCGGGTCGCTTGGACAAACCTATCACTGCACAACCTCGTCAAAAATTATAAGCCACGGAAGCTTCTCAAGATCGCCCGCGTACATCATTATCCACCGAATTCGTTCTGCTCCCAGAGGTATCCCAGAATCTTGGTTTGAAAGGTCACGAACCACGTTCAAATTCATTCGACAGTAAGTGAACGTTTTTCCAATGCATTCGTGGTCAACCGTTGTTTCTGAGCGATCAGCGCTGCGACGATGAGCGATGTTTATTCACACAACAGACGAATCAACCGATGACAGAAGCGAACATAAAACAGACAGCATGTCCTGCTACAACACTCGACGACCTGTTGCCTTCACTGCAGAGTGGCATGACAGCAGACGCACCAGCGAGGGCTTCAGCGACACTCAACAGAAGAACAAGTAACGAAAGCAACACCGTGATAGTTTCTATTCAACGCGAATTGGTGAAAGGTTATCCCGTCGTTTTATATTTCCAATTAGCTGATGCAGATCAAGCATGTCTTAAAAATGGCACATATTATTATGCAAAAAATGCAGTCCGAAAAACCACAAATTCGATCGACGGTTTTGTATTGGAGAAACCTGGATAAGTTACATCGAACACAAATATTTGAGAATGGCATCCAAGTTAACGTTTCAACCATTCAATAACAATCACGACTATCTGAGTACAAAGAATGGGCTTTTCATCGATAATAACAGCTCTTCTTTACCCGAACAAGCAAAAGTAGAAAACCACTTCAATAATTCTATCGGCGCAGCCATCCGAGTAGTGACCGGTCTAATTTCACTGACCCTCTCATAGCATTAATAATGATCTTATCCAGCCTTTGAAACGTGAATGTAAACTATAAGCTTCTCTGAAACCTCTTAAGGAATTTTCGAAATATAAAGTGAAAATAAAAGTTCTGAAAGAGCTTCATTTATGGCAGCGCTAGGCATTTTTTAGCCGAAAAGGTAAGTTATAACCCCTCATCGAAATCTCGTTCGTAAAGCCTATAGCATCGGATCTGACGAACAACTAAACGAGTCCACTTTCGCCTTATCATTCAAGTAGGTCACCCTCCATTTTGAAACGTCTCAAAACCTCGAAAGAAAATCGCAATGCTACAAATTTCAGCAAAGTTATTTAGTTTTATTAAACATTGTCATATAAATGGACAGTATCAAATGAGTATATTACAAAAGCCTGCAACATGCCCAACAATTCTCTTCTGCAACTGTAAAAATAACATGAAATATCCTGTCAAATAAATGGTCGTTATCTCACCCGAAGCAGCCAGCTGAAGCAAATGCCCAACGACTAGTTGCTGCACATGAAACGATTTCATGCACGTCTCTTCTCTTCGAATATGCGACGCTCCTCTTCGAGATTCCCGAAGAGTTTATTGAAGGCACTCTTATACTCGGCTGAATAAATCCCCACCGCACCGCCGCTCTGCGTCTTCTACAATGGTGCCTCTTTTATGCCAACAACCAATAACAACTACATGACCTGTGAGGCAACCCAATTTCTGGATGACGAAGTGAGGGGCAAGACTCAAAAGCACCACATTACTGTGGCTTACTGTTTAAGCATGAACTTATATTCGGAATTACTTGGAACATCCTGCAAGCGATCGCATCTCGATGCTTTGATCCAATGAATATAAGCATGCTTTAATCGAAGCGTTAACATGGAAAGTCTGCTATTCTTTTCATTCTACATGGTTATCACTCATCGTGTGAACGGTCTACAAGCCATAGCTTCCATTATTAATGTTGCAATGAACAAATGCGAAAAGTACCTCCGGCTTAGTAACCGCAGCACTGGTGAAGCTGGTGAGCAGCAACGGCAACGGCTCTCCGGGATGGCGCCTCGCCCAGATGCATTGCACTCGCTGTTTTAACTGCAAATCGACACATATCTCAACCTCGAATAATTATAAAATCGCATTTGTAACTTATGAGCTCTTTGTAAATCTCGACAAGAATAATGACCGGCCTTGAAACATTTGAAACAAAATGAATAAAGCGAAACGCAACAACTTCGTGAATAATTCTCAGCAAAAGCTTGGACAAAGCATGCTTAACAGTGATCACACTCACTGCATTAGCCATTATGCACTGAAGCGTTGAAACTCAAACCAGTGGGTGTATCTACGAAGAGCAACTCAACTCAACTACTTCAACGGCGTCGCTCATGCTTGGTTACAACTAAAGCTACATATAGTGGGCTCACTTAACATCCCCTTAATAAATGCTGTGACTCCTCCAGTACCCCGAGACGCATCATACTCTTTGTGGTCGTTTCTGCTTAGGGAAAATTCCAAATAAGATTGAGGGAGAAAACAGATAAGAAAGAATGCAACATACTTCAAGTATATGCCGACTGATATTTGCAGCTTGTGAATAATATAGCTGCTCTGCTGCTAGATTCGCCTTTCGTGATTTGTTGGGATCGTTGACATATGGAACTTGGAACTTGCGAGATTCCTCCAAGAAACAGCTCTTCACAAATCGATTGAAAAAGTAAACCAACCGATAAAAAATCAGTGACGAAGGACGAAGTATTCAGTGACAATGCACGAAGTATTTCCTCTGGCACCGACAAACAGATGGGCAACGGAAATGCCAAATAGAAATTACCCGTTAAAAATACTGCTGATTAATAACTGCCGCTGTGAACTCAACTGTCCCCAATTTCAGCTGGTGTCAGAGGACTCCTACTTAAATCCACCTGCATCTGACTAAGTATAATCGGCCGATCGCAGGCAGTTGGTGTGTCGTAAGGCTAACATGATAAGCAGAGATTCGCATCAACTCTCCGTTTAACCAGCTGGCCGCCGTCCAAATACATATCGCTTGCGTCAATCTCTCTAAAGTGTTCCCAAGCGTGAATGCAGTTCACGACAATTTACAACAGACTGAACCAGCGGAAACAACGAACAGAAAAATGCACTCACGGTTTGAAGAGTTTCGGCCTCTCGGAGTATCTTATCGAGTTCCTCTCTTTCTACACTTTGTGCGGCTGCAAGAGTGAGCGGCCCACAGACGTCATTTGGCACAGCCAACGGACGCATCTCTGAGAGCAATCGCAATGTCTCTTGCGCCTACAACATAGCTAACTAGTGTTTCAACCTTTTGTTAATACCCTTTCCTTCCTTTCCCCCTCCCCCTTCCACGGAAAATCTGCAGATGAAAAATAGACGCCGTAGTGTCAGCGGTATAAATAAAACGAATGAGTGAAAACTGTTCCTCACAAATTCTTCCACGCACAGGGAATCAAATGGGGGAGTGCGTCAGAAGCTTAATGATGAACTATTTTTATGCATCAGTGAACATTTTATCTCCCAATAAAAGGAACTTGCTCTGAATGTTTTTACCTTCAGCTGTCTGATGCGCGTGTCGGCCCATTTGAGAGCCTTCTGCCGTTCACTGAGTTCTGCCTCCAGATAGGCGATTTCAGCAGCATGAGTGGCAAACGAAGCACCCGCCGATGTTGGAGTAGAGGGAGCCGAACTCATGTTCTGCTGGTTCAATGTGTTGCTGAGGTTCTGAAATTCGTCATATCTTATAAGTTACACCCCGTTTCCGTAGTGCAGCAAACAATGACCTTCAAACGACTATTTTTTTCCAGTGCCGATGCTTCAACGAAGGACCTACTGGGTAAAAGATTTTATTATGCGCCATGCTTTAGTACCGGCCTACGACGCGCTAACCTTAATTCCCATATGAGGAGGAAAGAAGGTGAAGGGAGGGGAAGGGGGGGGGGTAGAGGTGAGGAAATAGTGACGCTTAGGAGCCCACATTTGGAAGAACTCAGAAAACGTTTTGACAGGCATAATCACAAGAACGATAAACCAGCAATGAGACTATCAGGAAATGATATGAAATTTGGAGGTTTATATTACTTAAGCCATCCAGCCCGCAGACGCGATTTTATCAGTGATAGCCTCCCTCCGTTCGAGTAGCCTTTGCTTGCATGAATGTCAGTCAGTCCCCATTCCACAGCAACCACAGCATGTTTTGGGAATGAGGTGAAATTATTTTCTGAATCCCTCGAGGACAACGTCTCAGGCGACAAGAAACTCCACGATTCATCTCAAACAACTCTTGGCTACGACAATAAGGCGAAATATGAAACCATTAATAGCGCCTTCTTGCTCATATTCTTGGCACGTTCTTTCAGCTCGGCGTTTTCCTTCTCCGTTGCATCGAGATCCCTCTGCAGCGCATCCATCGTCTCCTCGAATTCTCTGCAATGACATGCACGGCTTCAAATGATCCCACTCCTCGAAGAAGAGCTTGACCACCCCACAGACTAGAAAAAAGACAATGCGTTTAAAACTTTTAGTCTCAAACGAATACATCTTCGACCTCACTCATCCACAAAAAACGAGCATTCCCATATCTGTTCCCTCGCTACTTTATTTGGGAAATAAACTGCGGACGGAGTTCAAGCGAGCCGCAGCGACAACGGCCGTTTGACGCAAATTTTGCGCAACAAACGCTACACGCCATTGTTCTTCACCTTATTTTAATTCATTTCCTAAATCCTTCTCCTCGTTTTTCCAGACTCTTGCAACGGATCGATTCAGAAACTTTGCACTCATTTGCCCTTCACAACGAGGCGGAAACGCGATTCTCAACGCATCATCTTATACAATTACATAGAACACATACGCTCTTGACTTCTTGAGTTCATTTTGCAGTTCATCACATCTCGCCTGCAAGCGTTGTACTCGCGACTCATCCGCCTTACCAGAACTCTCGATTTTCTTATCGGCCATTTCAAGACGCAGCTAAAAAGTTCAACAATAGTTGAGATGCTTAAAATCGATTACACTTGACAGATCATTTGCTTTCAACCGTTCCAGTTTTTCAGAACAGTTACTCTACACAATAAGAATAGCGGTAGCAGAACGTTTTCAGACAACAAAACACAAAATCATGTTACAGTGCGCACTATTCAAAATTTTTAATGTGGTCTGCTTAGATGTTTGAATGCGTCGCATGCAGTGGAGGGGGGAGCCAATGATGCCACGTGCTCAATTCCTTCATGCTGTGCACGATTAGTGCTCGTCGAATTCACGTATGTTACTAATAGTTATACCCACACTGTTAGCGGAGGTTCAGCTGTATTAAGACCTCAAAAAATTCGTAGCCGATGGATAAAACAGAAAAGAAATGAGCCTATGAAAGGATCCACTTGATCATTCGCTAGCATTCACTGCCTTCACAATCTTCACTAACATAACGAACAAAAAAAAAAAAAAAAAACCTCGCCGAATGCCTGCAAATATTTCGCGACGACGTTATTAGGGGCTAAAGTTTCGAATCTAACTGAGATCAGTAAATAAAAGGCAAATGAGAAACACAAAACTGCATATGAAGCTCGCAAAAACGTTTAAAAGATGACATTCTACAACGTTCCCTAAATGCAGTCACTCCTCTTTCGTCCTCGGCTTATAACCCCAGGGGCTTTCTTCAGAAAACACTTCCTCTACTGTAGAATCCATTACTCAAGTCCATGATCAATTACCTGTCGGATGTTCACTGATAAGAAAAGAAAGTTAGGAGGCGCTCACTCTGTAGTTGCTGATATCGTCGGCTCTAGCACGAAGTGTCTTCTTGAGCTCAACAATTTCGTTGTCTTTTTTCTCAATTTGCCAACGCAAGCCCTCTGCTTCGACCGCATCCTGTTTACGCGTATGCGCTCTCTCGAGCAGTGGCGGGAATGGCTTGAATAATCAATGCAGTTAATACCACACCGACATAAACTTTCAATATCACCGTACATGGAAATATTGAAAAGAATGTTTAGAGTCACTTCAACTGTAACGCCTTTTCAACTCCAAACAATCACTACCACCACGAAATTCCCATTTAATTCCCTGAAAAATCTTTGCTGATATTTGTCGATGGAACTCGAAATATAGTATCAGTGAAAGTTTTTAATCAGCGAAATTTTCAAGTTGATAGAAATAAGAGGACTAGATCGAAATAAGACACCTTTTTCTGAGGAGGATCGACCTCAAGTGTTCCTCGGTCGAGTTGATCGGCCAACTGCACCAGCACACCGCGCAGTGTACTCAGATAGTTCCTGTTCATAGAAATGAATTTAAGCGAGTTACTATCAATGAAGAGAAAAAGCATTAGACTGCTATGCCGTGCCATCATAACACTTTGCCTTTCATATTCTGCAAAGAAAAGTGCGCAATGTCCAGCTACGTGCTTTAGATTGTATAGCCCATTAAAGCAGAAATAAGCCTACGCACAGGGATGAATCGACGGCAGCACAGCCCATAATATAGAATAAAAGCAAATGAGCCGAAGAATAGATACTCGCCAACCCCCTTGTAGTTCTGGCCCCTGTGAATCATGGGATCAGCTGACGCGAATTTCTGGTCATCGACGGCCTCAAGATTAATTGCAACTCAATATCCTCGTCCCTCATTAAAAAAATATAAAACAACAGCGACAGGCAAAATCTGGTGATGATACGTCGTGCAAGCGTAATGTTTGACTGAATGAAACCGATTATGGATGCAACTGACAAGTTAGCTCCCCAAAACCACCTATAGAAGCAGCAAACGAAGAGAACGCGAAAGGGAAGCGACAAAGAGCAGGACTCGGGCAATAGGCTGTCATCACACACAGCAAAGCAAGTTAGGTTAAAAAGTAGGAGCAAGACTGAAGCGACCATCCAAAATAGACATCACCACAGGCATTACTGCTGTGGGACCGATATTGCTTTTTCGACTATGAAACGGGAGCTCGATTCGAAAAGCGACTAACTGAATGATGAAAGGCGCTTTCCGGTTCCGCACAGTTGCGTCACTGTCGCAAGAACCAGAGTTGGGTTCTCTTTAAAAAAAATATACATACAATAACTAGACGCTCCAAGCAAATGGACAAAGCTATGTTCTACAATTTATGCAGAAAGGCAATAACGGCAACTATTTGAACACGAATCGAGTATCGACCTGCGGGTTACAGGCTTCGGGCTGGCCTTTCATTCACTTAGAAAGTAACACGGCGAGGAATGGAAACTTTTGTTGTGACAATACATGAAAGCTAGCGCCACAGAAAATAACACTGATACAACAGGAAAAATTGGCATTTAACGTGCGTTACTGCTGCTATACAGCTGGTCTTTATCCCACAAAACGTTCGGATCTTCTGCAGAGGGTCAAGCCGAAGATGCATACTCAGTCGAACCCCAAAAATTGGAAACAAACTCCCGTTACCGCAGTTACACCTCAAACCGTACTACCTTTCGCGTAAGCTGATAAGATTTCAATGAAAAAACGTACTTAACCAATTCTTGTGCCCTAGAGCCGTCCATCTGTCCATGCTCCTTCTCCACAGCACCTTGCATCATTTCCTTTAAGCGATCCATTTCCAAGCCGTCCACTTCTGCAATCGAAACATAACCTATCGACTATGATGAAATTCTATCATACAAATAACACTGAATGATTTCGAAGAGTGTAACACAAGAAGGATAACATGAATGCTTTTATAATAAATAAGCAGATAAGAGGCGCTCTCAAAGATCCCACAAAGGACAAACGTCACTTACGGTTGCGAAACACTCAGAAACAATAAATCGAGTGTAATAAAACTCGGCCACAAAGAACTTCATCGAACTGTCGAACATAAAAAATCGTTTGTCAATTAGGATTGCCTTCTGACTATACCGACTCTTTCCACAAAATGTTCAAGTTTTATTCTCGAACAAGCAATTACAGTAAAATATTTGAGCTCACCCCGCATTGTTACCTGGCCACTCGCCAGGGAGCACAAATTTTGTAGGATATTAGCCACCTTCTCCAGATTGTTGATTCCATTCGCAATCTGCTCCTCCACCTATAATAAAGTGGCATTTCTACGTGCGCCTTCTGCAATGCTCCAATCTTTTGTCCCTGAATCTTCCCTCACTTCCTACTCCTTTCCCAATACTTACTAAAAAATAGTACAGTAGTAATATCACTTTCCTCTTTCCCGACCGATTGTGATTGCTTAGAAATGTTTCCACTTTCCAAAGCTCGCCCAACAAATTACTCGGCTTTTTCTAACGGATAGCTATACGAGACAACCTTTTTACCATTCCCTCACCATTCAGTCTTCCACAAGTCACTGCCTTTCGTGTTCACGTTTTTTCCCGTGTCCCTATTGGTGTTTCGCTCTGAAAATGTTGGATGTTTATTGGTTTGTTCCGCATCAAGTGACAAATAACTTCAATAGGTCAAACAGTAATAAAGCTGAATACGTCACAGATGGATCCTGAAACGACTGCACTGATTGTTTTCAAAACACATTCGATTTTGGGGAAAACGCTGAAAATGGATCCTATCTAACACCGCGTGTACATCTGTGACACACACTGAAAACGAATGGAAGTCATATATAGAAGAAATATTTTTGGAAGTGTTCACCTCAGAAGTCATTCTGAGCTCTTTCTCCTGTGGAATCCTATTCCTCGACCTTAGTGACAATTGCTCACATTCGGCGACGATGGCTAATAATGCAGCCAAGAAATCAACAAGCTCACACTCCTCTTGACCCGGCTGAAAACATTAATTGTTCTGCAGTGTCCACAAACAATGTCATCATGCACTTTGCAGGGATCTATCGATCCATGAGAAAACAGAAAATGAATCACTTTGTGCGTCAAATTTCACATCGATGCAACCCCAATAGCAAATCGGTGTATTATCTCATAACTGCTTCGTCAGAAAGAGGTTCTCTAAGCAACAATAACGATCATATATTTGGTTGAAAATTCTCCGTATTCTTCTAATAATCGGCAACCACGGCAAAACACGCTAGTCTTCAAGATCATCAAAACCCGTGAACAGACCAGCATCAAAAGTTTTGGCAAACTGATAAACAAACATAACAAAATAGTTGCAAGAGCTCCCAAACGACAGGTAAATCGACTGCGCTAATCACTACCATGTGCTTCATTTCCCGCCGTGTAGCCACTCAATCGTTCTATACGATAGCTGCTGCTGAAGGAATCATTTCTGAACCCAAAAATGCACAACCTATTAACATTTCTTAGTCTGCTCAAGCGGCTGCAAAGCGATTCTCGTTACTCGTATAAGTGAAAAGGTACTCGGAGCCCTTTTACAGCTCTTGTGCTGGCGACGTACCGAAACGTGGGCAATTTCTTAGAAACATCGCGCAGTACACAACTAACTGAAAAATTGTAATAAATGTGCCTGACCAATGGCAGTGTTACCCATGAAGCTTGGATTTGCGTTTGCTGCTCCGGCATTTTTTGTGCGGAAGCGTTTGCTGATCTATTCGCTCACCACATTCCCTCTCGCCACGCCGCCAAAACGCAGTCCAAAAAGTAGCTACATGAAGCAAATGTTCCTGATTTTATACTACCGAAAGCAAACGTGCTCGGAGGTAAACATCCTTTCTATGCTATAAGCATCCTATCTCAGGGCGGCAAAGAGGCGCTCTCAGCACCGACAGAATTTCAGTACAAATCATAAAAGATGCGTTGAAACTTGAAGCGTGAAATGAATCCTGAAATGTGATCACTGCGGTCATGCTTTAATGCTCCGATGAGTTGCCTGTGTGCAACAGGTAATTTTGCACTATTCTGCAAGATGAACATTTTTAAACAGAGGAATTAGTCTACTTCATTGGAGGACGCAAATGAAGAATCATATCCCTTCAACCACCTCATTTCTTACTTCCCCTTCGCTCACAAGGATCCTTATCAGGAGAATATTCCTCGAAGAGTAAATGCGGACTTACCAAAAGGAAGAAGTTGATGCGCTGAATATTGACTTTGACCCAGTTCAAGCCTAGAAGAAACTGTGACACGATATCGTTGAATGCTTGGTTGGTGTCAAACGATTCACCCGCCATGTGCACTGAGAACACATTCTGCAAAAGTCACCTATTCTATAGCTGCATAAACTTGATTCTTGAACAAGCGAGCTACCATGAAACCATGCAAGGACAGAAACTATGGGTTGCGAGGAAATTGCACGAAAAGGAATTATACTGAGATGGTAGATTGAAGAGATTGTTTTTATCAAAAATCAACGCTGACTGTTTTTCAAAGAGCAGAGCAAGTAGAAACAGATTGTTTTTATGCACAGTGACAGATATGAGGAAGGGCTCACATTAATGCTCAAAAAGATGAGTTTGTAGAACACGTTCACTAAGTTATCCAGCAATCTGAAGAATTCACTTTTGTGCATATTGCGTCCGCAACTGATAGAGTTGGTTCAACTGTGATACAGCTATGACTTTCACATCTCAATATGTGTCAATCAGATCGTCTACTCCTAAAAGTGAATTATTTAGTGATAAATTTGGCTTTGCAATATTGTATATGAATGAACAAATATAAGTGACCACTGTTGGTATCAATGCGATTTTCTTCGGATAGTTTCAGCTGTCATCTGATTTTTGCAGTTATTATTTTCAAAGTGAGAATCTCGCGAAGCGTGTTTTAAAATAACATAACCAAGTCTATTTTAATAGAGAACTGAAATAAGGACTGAAGATAGAAATGACTCAATAATGGACGAGATATAATGAAATAACCCAGCTCACATGCAAATAAGTGATACTTTTCTCGAGGTTCTCCGTCGATGTGTTTTCATCGAAGCGGTTCGTCTTCATAAGACCGAAGAACGAGTCAATCATTCGTTCTTGCGCCACCATCTCCATTTGCAATTGTGCAAGCCGGGATAACCGCTCCACAGAGCAACATTGCACTGCACTGAACATTCCCTGACTTATTTCTTAACGAGACGCTACTGGCTGATATGACATTGGTTAGACTCGATGACGATGCCCGAAATGAGGCCGGTAAGATAGAACTATATAAAACATTCTCAGGAAGACTTTGAAGCGCTCATTAATGTCAGGACAAAATCAAGAAAAATCAGGATCACTCCATACAGAAGAATGAGTAAAGAAATCTGCGGTCCTCTATGAGCTAGTCGTGACCACTAACCTTCCGAAGCGTCGAACCATGCCTTCGAATGCACTAAGAAGATAGGTGAATTTGGCAGAATACGCCCACTGGTCAGCCTTATGCGACTTCGTTACGTGTTCGCGACGCATGCCGCCTGGTACTGACGGATACTGAACGTAATAACCGTTTAAATGCATTCTTAAGACAGCAAAAATTATCTCCACAAAACCGAAAATCCAATCAAAAATCGTCATTATTCCACAATGCCTCGTTATCACTTATCAAATCTAGCATCTGTTGCAGCAAAAATCTTCAAAGCCGAAACAACCAATGAATCAAATGAGGTTGCTAAGTCCGATTGTTGCACGTTTCATTCTGAAATGAATATGCTGACCATAATCTGCACTGAACTCTTACCTTCCCTGTCCATACATCACTCACCTCACAGGTTCTCCCTTTCCACCTCTTTGAGTTTTTTTCTGTAGCAGGTGAGCACTGAAACACTCCCACTACACGCAGCAAGTGTTGAAAACGTCATCCCTCATGAATACTACTTCTCTGTTCACCCCCCTCATCAACAAATGCAATCTTGTAAGTCATGCTAAAACAATTCCCGCATTCTTACATCTCTTCATTCAAAAACCGAGTTGGTAAATATGAAGATTAAATTTGATATTCACGGTAATACCTTTCTATTGAGCAAATCGGAGAGGATGACTGCCTTCTGCGAAAGAAGTGGGTAAAGCACATTGAGAATCGCTGCATCATTGTCTCCTGAAATGAAGTGCTAACAACGAAATAACGCCTCTATCATAGAAATTCACGAAAGCTGATAGTTCGCCGCTTGTTATTCTACCAGTTGTTCACCATACTCATTTTGTGAAGCAAAATGAACGCTAAAAACGAGTGATGGCAAAAGAAGTCGAAAGAGGGAACGCGGCTATGCTCACCTCCAGGTTTTGCGAAGTTATCGGGCAGAAAAGCCTTCAAGTATTCGCCATACTTCTGATAGTATATAAGCTTCGGTTTGTTCATCTCACTCTCCACCATCTGAAAAAACATTCGGCTCAGCAAAAAATAGAAACGTTACCTCCTCAAGAATGCGCCATTTGAATTTGTGCCAATTTCGCAAAAGGCAACGGCACATCCCTGACAAACAGATCGTAAATACGACTTTGACTATTGAGATATCGGACTACAACCTGCTCATGAAGCGGAGTGCTGCTGCACCTCAATCCACTAAAACATCTGAGAGTTCAGATGACGGATATCACAAAGGCGAAAGTGATGAAGTTTAGTGACGCCACTCTGCTGACTTATTCTTGAGAGCATCAGTAGGTGTCGTCAGTTGACCGCACATCACAGATCTCATTCCACACCCGCTCGCCCCTCGTCTAACTAGAGAACGCTACCAAGCAATTCTCAATTCTACGATCGTGAACTGTATATCACCCGAACATCCTCAAAGAGTCTTCACAACTAGGAAAGCGTGTCACGCAAGGTCGCACGATATTGCCTCTTGTAATCCACTCAATAGGTCAACCAGGTCACATATGCACAATAATGCACTCAGATTTTAATAGAACCGATCGACGTTCAAATCCCCCATGGATTTTTCATCTAACAATCCGAAATAACGACAAAGTGCACGAAACTTTTAAACCATATTTAAGAGTCTCGACAGAAATTTGCATGTCAACTCCACTTCGTTAGGGAAAATATCCTGTAATATGTGTAATAATCAGCACCTCAATCTACAAGGCAACATGGAAAACGAATCGTGTCACTACCGCCCCGCTACAACTACGCATCACTTCTCAATTATGAATACGGGACTTGTGTCTCAGACAGCCAAGGATTTCAGCACAAAACACATTCAGCTGATAATCGCGAAACCAATCCTTGTGACATCCTCATCGACACCCAACTCAGGTAGGGGGTGACTGCGTTCATTGAATATGAAACAAAATGTCGAAACGGTTTCATTCGAGCGAGGCAGAGAAGCAGAGCACTGAGCAGAAAGAGCGTTATCGCACTGAACACACACTGCAACAAACCTCTGCAAAATCTCGGTTGGCAGCCACCATTCCAGCGCTCAGGGTTCCTGGCACCGCATTTCCCTCTTCCACATCCTTCAGCTCTTGTTGCAGCCGTAAGATCTGAAGGTCTTTTATCAAAACTTGCATATCTGAATGATAACAATGCAACTATAAAAAATTCAACGTTAGTAATGAGATGAATTGGCAACAAAATTACGAGCACCATTTTAGCCGATCAGAGATGACATTCAAAAAACTGCTCACTGTTTACCGCAGAACACCACCAAACGACAGAAGGATTGGTTTCGATGATAGAGCTCTATCGTAAGGTAAACGATAACACTGAATGACCAACAATTTCACCCGCTCGACTTCGGAGGCAAACTTCGAAACACCCGCTTTCAATCGTCGTGATATGGTGATACACATAACGACCCATTCAACAGCCACCTACTTTCTCTTAGTTAACGTAATCGCTCATTCCGAGCATCAGTCCTCCACTAAGCGCTGAAGCAGCAGTGTCCTTAACGATGAGGTCCCAACACACACTTACCTGAATGTTTTCAAATGAATGCTTCGCATGAACTCCGAAATAATTCTTACAAAGCACTACTATTGCAAGGTTAGATTAGAAGAGGTATCACGTTTCCTGAAACTCCGATGAAGAGAAAGATGTTCTTTCTGCAAAATTAGCGATGGATTTCAAGCATTTTCAAAATCACACTGAAAATCACGCATAGGAAAATTTAGCGCGTGATTTCCGGCTTTAGAGCCACTTTTTAAATGCCTCTTAGAATATCATAACCTTACAATATTTCTCTCATACGATTAACTGCGAACGCCGTAAGCTGAGGACGTATACGAAAGCCAGAAACGAATGACGGTACCAGATCTTTGTGCTCTTGGATCTCCTCGTTTAGCTCACCGACCTTCTTTCGGAATTTCACGATTACGCTTTCGTACTCCTCTGCTTGCTCGCCACAAGCTTTTATTTGCAAAAGAAGCTGAAAATAGTATGCTCTACAAGTGGCACCTATTATTTGCGTTTTCAACGACATTTACATGAACGAATAAAATGTGAGTTACTGCTATCGTAACATGGATGCTTCGCCTTTTTATTTACTCCTGAAACATTCCATAATGTTTCTGCTAAGAAGCGGATGCACTATTACCTACAGCAATTACGGTCGAATGGATCGTTTCGCGCTACGAACCATCAAGGATTGAACCCAGCTCTCATCTGCAAACACTGCATCCACTTCAGCGTCCTCCTTCCTACACCCATCCATCTCTAGGTGTGAAGACATCTTGATAACGATCACTCAACCAAACAGAAACAGCTTCACCGTTAGAAATATGCTACCTCATTAATCTTGCCACAAGCCGTGTCGTACTTATCTTTCAGGTCCTTCTCTGTCTCTTTCTGTGTCTCCAGTATCTCGTCGTCCAAATCACGCATCGCCTCGTAGTCTTCTATTGTTTCCTCCAGACCCCTGTAAGATGCTCCTCAACAACAAGCCACCTACTGAGCTTGTCCAATGTGAGAGGAGATAAAGGCCAACCCAGTGGGTGATGAAGTTGACGGATTGAGGACAGACTCGGAGATGCAGCTGACGAGAATTCGGCGCCGCAAAAAGCAGGCACTCTGCCGAGGAGTCAGGGAGCATATTAGGGAGTCCAGAACTGTCATATGATCCGATGTTCATTCATACAACATGTTCATACGAGTGTTCCATTGAAAATAAGATTTATGCGGATTTGTTGCTAGCAGTGAAAAAAGGACAGCGATGTTGTCCAACTCAGAGGCAATATCTTGAGTGTTATTTTTTCAAGCATTGCCAATCACCTCATCTGCTGATGTGACGCAAAACATTGATTTTCACCGAAGCATTTTGCCTTGAAGTGTGCAATCTATTAAAGGCTTAAATACATGATCCGGTTAAGAGGTGACCGAAGTTTGTTTTTGAGATCACTTTTCACAGTTTAAATATTCAATCTCATTGCAAATCTTTGTAAGTGGATGCATGATGAGATAACTGTTGACGGATTATAGTGTGCAGTTCTAATGCGACCAATTAATGTTCGTTTTCCATGAAAACGTGCTCTACTATAAGAAAAGGCATTCAAGTTTTCTGTCACCAAAGTTATCAGTTTACGGTTCAGCTTCCTCTTTCAAAGAAAGTCTGGATGCTCTCCGAGCGCCACATCACTAAGAAGTTCGGATTAGAGGTGACAATTGTCGTCCTCCTTAGCCCATTCAAACCGTTTCATCGAAGCCGATCTTCTTGATTAGAATAAACACCAAAAAACGGTACCTTATTTTTTCCTCCATATCCAAATTTCTCGCAGTGAGTGTCTCGATCATTTGTTCACTCCCCATCGCTGCATCAACCTGAAAACACGACCTCAGTGGGTGAGCAGTAAAAACATTGCAAAAAGAGATTTCTACAAGCAAATGTCGTGACATTTCGAAACAACAATTACGGATAGAAAATCGTTCATACAAAAATGCACACAAGCTATCCCCCAGCGAAGACATTTCAGCATTTCTAGCGGGAAGGAGAGGGTAAAAACGACCAAGTTATGTTCAATGGCATGCCAGAAACGAATGAAAAAAACAGTAACAGCTGAGATCACAACCTCAACAATGAGCTGAGAAATAAAGGGGGACGACAGATTTTAAACAGAACCTTCCGAGAGCTCCCTCACTCTTCTTTGAGTTTTTCACGTTGAAATTCCGCAATCGCATTTTCAGTCATTCGTGGGTGCTGTACAGGGAACTCATTTAAAATTCAAACAGTGCGATTTGTTATTTCACTACCCATTTTCCTCCATTTCTGTTGCTGTTCTCAGTCTTTTCTCCTTACTTAGAACAACTTCTTCCGGCCAATAGGTGCTTAGATATAGTGTTACTGCGAGATGGAACAACGTTCAGTGATACAAAGAACCACAAGCGATGATCGCATTCAGTGCGATTTCAAAACGAACCATTGAAAACTGAAGAGTGAATGATTGATAGAATAAGCATAAAAACGAAAAGAAATGAACAAAGAGATAGGGGAATTGATGTGATATCAGCAAAGCATTCAAACAAAAACAAAGCGCTGAAATATTAATTCACAAACATACCCGTTCATTAGTCTCAATAAGCTGCAAAAGATGCATTTTTAGTATGACCGCAATGACTTGCTAGTAGTGGTGTTGTGCAAAATCGGAAGAGTGAGGTGAGAGTGGAGCAGGTAAGGGTAGGTACGGTGAAGAAAATGAGGATTGCACGAAATCCCGTTGACCTTTTCTTCAGGCCCCAAACCTATAATCCTATCGAAGGGTTTGTGAGATAAATCCCCGTGTTGCTCGCTGTTAACCAACATCATAATACTCGAAATTCTTCATTCGTTATAAAAAACCGAAACGCCAATAAGCCAGCTCTCAAGCAGAAAATGATGCAAGCAAGTTTATATTTGTGCCCTTTCATAAGCAAATGATGTGGTAGCCCAAAGAAAACGGCTAGGAGTCACATATTCGTTAAGCTTACGTCACTATCGCTTTGTTTGTCTTTCACAAAGAAACAAAGCAGCAGCGAAGTGCTCTATCTTCATCTTCGATCAGAGAATTTTTGAGGTCAATTCAAAGAAAGACGTTCTCCATTTCCATTTAGTGTCTCAACATTTAGAAAAGAAACATTCTTCTCTACATGATAGGTTATCAGATTTACAAACGAAGATATCCTTCTTTTACTACGTTCGCAGTTTGTGTAAAACAACAACTCATTCACTCATCAATATCCTCCACTGAGGAAATCAAATCCCACAAGAACACTAAGTCCAGCCTCCTAAAATTACCTGAAAATCACCGGAAATTTACTTCAGCAGATAGGGACAACGATATAACAAACCCTCTCCCCACCCCACTCGCCACAACAATAAGGCATCAGCAAAAAAAGAAACGGTGATTAATTATTATACGACTACCACAACGAACAACAGAAACTATTTTGTCTTAAGCAGTAGAGGAAAAGAAACAGCAATCAGCCACATGAAGGGGACGATCGAGTTTCACGAAGACTCGAAGCAGTCTAGTTGGATGTCTGCTATGAGAACAACGCCACTCATCACCGACAACAACATCCGACCACAACGAGGCTTCGTCCATTTAACTGTTAACCCACTTGCTGAGCACCACTCTCGTGACACACAGTTAAGACGTCGGTGAAAGAAGACCGTATACGATGAAGCCAATAAGCTCGCCTAACAGGATCGTCAACAAGAAAATAAACAGCATACAGATGAGTAGAAAGCACTAAAAGCAAATGCGTGAAATGCAGAATAGGAGCACGCGAAATGCATGTGCGAGTATGTTTTGAGTTTAAATCAGTTCTACGCTTCGCATCTTCAGCAACTGCCGATGTGAACTTCTAAGATCCCGTTTTTCGCATTTACAATCTATGAAATACCGACTGGCACCCCTATCAGCCGACCTCGAACCGATGTTTGCTCCCTACAAATAATGGCGCAGCTCGTATAACATTGAATCCCATCAACGTATTAGGCAGTAGAAAACCTCAGCGCTTGTGAAATTCGACCACTAGAGGTCTAGAATGCACACTCAAACCTGCTAACCAGCAGAAGATAATTCCGAGCAATATGGTTTTTTATAAACTAACCTTCTCATACGATGAAAAAGTCACTTCTCATCCCTCCCCCTCCCCCTCCCACTTCCAAGAAGTATTTGTTGTTTGATGTGCTCGCCATTCTCAAAACTGTTCCTGCCTTCCTGCCAACCCTTCGGCCTTCGGTACTTCTGTGCAGGTCATGTGACAAATAAACCTATCGCAGTTTTAGCACACACCTGCTCTCTGAGTTCGGCGGCCTGCTGCTCTGCAGCTTCGGCGTCCTTTTTCATTTTCTCGCACAGTTTCACCAATTGGGCCATTTCGTCCTTCAGCTCTTCGTTTTCTTTAAGTGCCTCTTGTTTCTCCAGCGCCGATTGACCCGTCATGTCACGCATTCTAAAACAAGAAACATCAATCCAAACGCTTACGACACCTATTCTTTCGAAATCATTTCAATCCCAACAGTGTTCAGGTCAGAATGGTATAAAAAAGCGACGCTGCACATATATCCCCTTGCAAGTATACCCTCCCCCATTGGAGGATGCATTCAGACATTCAGTAGCAATGAAGTATATGCAGCTACAGCGAATGACTTTGACGGAGCTATCAAGCATAGTTTACTAACTTGCGAGCCTACCTCCTTCTATGCGTGAGCGCGTTGGAAGAAGCGTGCAATCGGCAGCGACCGCACTGCAACCTCAACAGGTAAGTAGCAATATCTATGTTTGAACTGAGCGACGATCGGCACGGTTCCAGGTGCGTCGCATCGCTGATTTTGGTATATACCAACGCGTACACAAAAGTCTCCTCATAGATAGAGTCTACGAAATCAGATGCTTGTCAACTTGATCACTTTCTATGTCGTTGTTATCGCATGCACACAATACATTTAACCGCAAGTGTAGTCAATTTGGATTAAATGGTGAAAAAACATTGGCATTGAGGAATGAACGGGGATGAAGGCGCGAGAGCGTTGGGAGAGCTGAGGAGGGCACTGCAACCGACACAACCAATTTAATTAACGCAGAAATGCAATGAATAACTTACTTTACGAGAGCTTCCCGCAATTTTTCATTCTGCTGCTCCAATTGCTTCATTTGCACACTGTTGCCCTGCAATGTGAAAACATATTTCTTCGAAACAAAGAGTTCCCCACTTCGAATAATCCCTGCAGTTTCAGCACTACAAATCAAAACCAGTATACGGAACAAGCGGCCGAAAATTTTTCAGCACAAATTTGAATAACTGAACTCTCCCGCTCAGTGCTATGAATGCCTATTCATTTCATGCAGAAAAACATTCCCCAAAGAAAAAATTACGAACCAAACATTTTTGGAGGAATCGCATACGATTATATGAAGCATTTACCTGTCTATTGAGATATCATAGAGGAATATACGTGAGAAGCGAAGGAATATAAAATAGTCAACGTGAAAGGAATAAGAGAAAGGAAAGCGAACGATCATCACCACAATAGAAGCACTAGCAGCATTTAAAGTAGAAATTATGCAACCGGGTGAAGATCAAAACGATCTCGGCGTCTCACACTACCTGCCTTAACAATACTTTCAGTAGCATGGTAAAGTCTTATGCTCGATACTCCACATAGGTACGTCCTGGTAATTAAATGTACTCCAAGCAATGGTTATAGCACATGTTTCCTGGTTCGTTGAAACTCATGCCCGCTCGTTCGTTGTTAAGGGATCCGCGTTAAAATCGTGACCAATGGGATGTCAATCTCACCCCACTCTATCCTTAGAGTGAGGGCCAGCTCAAATTCAAAACTTGGATACTGAAGCCATTTCAAGTTGAAGTGATGCCGAGGTGAGGACTTTTACTTACTTTTGGATATCTTCAAGCAGTTAGTACCGGATACGAGATATGGAGACTAAGCGGAAGTGCGACGAGGCGACCAAATACCACAATATTCATTGGTGTAATGACCATCGCTTAACAGCGGAGCTTCATTAAAGGTTTTTGTAAAAATCACAAATGGTCGGATGGAAAAGAACCGAAGCAATACCAGAAGACTCCAATAAACACACACGCTGAACACGGATGGAGCCTCATTTCTCTAAGTAGAAACGGATTTGCGATTATATAAACATCGTGCACGCTAATTTATGTGCTTCAAAAAATTGGCATATTTTCTACTTCACGACTTCTACAACACAACGATGAACGAAACAATCAAATGGAAGTGTTCAAGGAAATAGAGTGGGCAGTGCTACTATGACGACATCCGATTCGCACTTTGATGCAAAGCTCCAACTTCAAGCTATCCACATCATGATTCAAATTCATCATTTTTTAATTCAACTAGGCTGAACAAACATAAAGAATAAGGGCACTCAAGAAACCTGAGGTGCGACACCACCAGCTTGCTCCATCTCAGTTCTCAGGATATCGAGATCCACCTCCAGCTTTTGGACTCGCTCCTTTTGCGCATCAAGCTCCGCCTAAATTCACTTATAGTCTGTATCGATAAACAGCGACAGAGAAGCCAAAACTTTCGAAAATGCGAAGGCCCATCAAACAGTGTGAACGTTCTTCCCAATTCGAGAAAGAATCGACAACAAATTCTCAGTGCGAAACTTGACACTGAACAGACATCGTAGATGTTTGTCCGTTACACAAATAGCGCAAAACGAAAGAACCTGCAGCATCTCAGCTCTCTCCTCAGCCATTTCCTTATCGAGGGTGACAAGTTCGAGCTGTTCCTCGATATCGCCCATTCCTTCACGTACATCATCCTTCGACGCAAGTACTTCTCTCAGCTCCTGTAATTTACAACCACACATCAACAGAACCACGAAAACAAATCCCACAATACATGTGAGGTGATGACGAAAGCAAATTCTGGCTCATCTCTCTTATCTCGTTATAAAGCTGATTTCGTATTCGGCTCGCTTTCGACCAACTCAAATTGAACAAACAGCACTTTTCCATTCGTTTCCGATAATTAGGTCGCATGCGACAAAAGACTGACCCGTTCTTTCTCCTGTAACTTCCTCTGCAATTCTGTATGTGCTTCAGTCATTTTAGCTTTGTACTCGAGCAATGCCTGCAGCTGGATGCGGTTTCGTTCATACTCCACCAATTTGATTTTATCTTCTTTTCTCTTCTGCCTGGAAATGCCGATATAACATTCAACATAATCTGAGGAATATGATGCGGATGAAGGGAGCGGAACTGACTGGAGGTCAACGATTTCAGACGTTCTAAACGGAATGAGGGAAGTGCGGTCAAGTAAACCTTTGGCGCTGATGCAGCGCAAACGACAAATGCTAATACAAAGATCCACAGCCCCGCCGGCCCATTCCTTCACTCTAGGATCACTGGAGTGTATGCATGGTCTATGGAAGCCAAACGGGAACTGTGAAATGAGAAACATATGGGAAAAGCAAAATCGTGACCTAACGCCACATTCCTTTCCCGCTCCCTCTCTCTTCCAGACAGAAAAGCGGCACAAAAAAAACCCGGTGAATCCGACATCCAAGTGGAAATAAGACTGCGCTAGGGTTTCATCTTTCTATAAAATTCTTTTCTGAACCATCCAACAAAGTCATCAATCACGCGCAAACGAAAGGACAACCTGAGGTTTTCAAGTTTGTCGCTAAGTTCCTTGTTTTCAATCCGAAGGTATTCGAGTTCACTGCCTTCATCCATACCAGCCGGACGAACGGCTGGTACCGAAAGTGGTGACTGAAACAGGTGCATATTCCCAACTTAACTCCAACCACCTAAATCAACATAAATCAATCAGTGAACACCAACGTCGGCAAAAACGACTATGTGACGGTGCAATGCGTAAAGGGTTGTTAGAATTTCGAGAATGACTAGCAAATGAATTGATGAAAATGGAAGGGATGAGAGCCGAAGGTAACGAAATGACATAGTGGTTTGGCTGCCATAGCGGGCTCGAGAACATAGCGAGGCTGCCTGGCTGCTAGCTATGGCCCAATGACGGCGATTAATCTAAGCATGGCACACTCCACCCTCTGTTGCGTGTGCTCCCTGCTAACATTGGCTGCCTCCATTTGCGCAAATGACGCCACTCATAGGCGCAAATGCAGTGCAAAAATGAGTGCAACCCAGATCCGCATCAATAACCATTCCAATAAGTAGTGTCAGTCTGCCTCCCCTCTCCCATCCATCCTTTCTCCGAAATAGCTTCCGTTACGTTGCCTTCATAGAAGAGTACCCACCAATCGATTTAAATGAAGCGAGCCTAATAAAAGTAAAAAAGTGCAAAATAAATAACAAAGCATTTCACCCCAAAAAGTTCGAAAAGTTCGAGGAACAGCCTGCAACTACGACCTTTCCCATTAATCGAAATTCTTTATCACTTCATATCCATATAAAAAATTATCCTTTTCTCATTGGATGCATCAATTACAATAGGAAGTGCAGTATCCGCTTTAGAATAAAGACCATCTTATGATATAAGAACATCAGCTTGTGATGAATGGACACGATTATATTCATCGGTGTTAATCGTAACGATCGAACGCTAACAAGAAAGCCGACCTCCTCTCGGCCACTGAGATAAATATGCACTCAAGAGGAAGAAAGAAGAAATTGAAGAGGAATAAACATGAGCCATGTATGTCGAATGAACATTAGCTACATTGAAGAAAGAGATAGAATGCTTCATCAACAAGACGAGATGAAAGACTTGGGCAGCCATTCGAATGCCTAATGAAGAGGCATCGATTAGCAATGACGAGAAAACGGGTGCGAGTTCAGCACAGTTGCATTATGCCACCAATCGAATATGAGTGCAAACTCTTGATTCGAATGTCCTAACTGACGCAATACAAATGAGATGAATGAAGCGCAGAACGAGTAGCAAATGACGAATAAAAGAGCACTACACAACTGTTTTGCATATCAATCCTCAGTATTAATGATCTCTTGGATAACATCGAGCTCATTCTTTGCACCTCCACATGACTTCTTTAGATAAGAAACAAAAAAGGGAATAAAACTTGAAGATATCTTTAGCAGCCGTTTTAACTGCCGCGTCCACCTTTTCTTTGAAACAGAAGCAACAAACCTCTTCCATTTTCTTGACCATTTCTTTAACACCGTCGAGCGACGATGCTTCTGGTGAATGAGCTTCTGCTGGACTCGAAACCGGTGGTGTAGCATCAGTGGAATTGTGCTGAAATATATCACAGTAATATCCTCATTGACTCATGAAGACAAGAAGGCAAACGATGTTCCTACGTATATATATGCGGCTTTGTTTTTTTAAAGCAAAATCGATCCGAAAAACAAGTGGATCAATAACTGCTCACAACCCTTGAGCGTCCCTTCAGCTAAAACTGTAGAAATCGCCTTCCTACACCCACACTTATAAAAAATAATGCTGCAACGTATTCAATGTTAAACTTCCCATCTGTTGCCACAGACAGTTGAATACACAAACAGCAGAGAGAATGCCCAACAGCCAGAAAAGAACAACACAAAAAGAAGGAATGAACAAATCGATGCATGCATCAGGACAAGTGGACAACTTCATTCACTCAGACAGTATCGAAGGAAGCAAACCGCGAAGAGGAAGCCTTCTAGCAATAGAATGAATTATTTCTGAAACGAATCCAGATGCATTGCCAAAAACAGCGCTTAGTGCTGCATCAAACTCTCTCATAAGCTGGTCGTTCCTTGCCTACCTCTTTCCAGTGACTGCACGGACAATTCACATAATATCATTCAACGAGATCGTTCTTCTCGTAAGATTTGTCAAAACTGTGCATCAAAATCAGTGGGAGGAGGATAAAGCGATAGAGTAAAAGTAGCCAGAACTGCAGTTCGAAACTGGAAGAGGTCGACCGTTACACAGCACAGCTTCTTTCCAAAGGCTCGTATGTTCACCATGTGTGCGTCACCTTCGGACATCAAATACCATTCGTTGTTGAAGCCAGGGTCACGAAACAAGCTGTTGTTTCATAAAACTATGTTATCCATGAACAACTCTAAAAATGCATCATCGACGCAACATGATATACTCCTTGCATTCTAGCTCAATATATACGCCGACTTGAGCAAATATGATGGCTATAGATCTGATGAATCGTAAGAAAATGCTTCCGATAAACAGGCAGATGGATACATACAAACAGCACATGCGCACAGACAGGACATCGTCTTCGACAAAGGCGCACATAAATCACAACTCTTATTATAACATTAAATCAGCCGTTTAATGTTAGCGACAGCCCTCCTCATCCGGCATTAAATAAAATCTCGTTGTCAACAATGCCTCCGTCCCCTCTCCTTTCTATTGCAAGAATTAAAACGGAAGATGTGAGTGTAATACGAATATATACAAGCATACGTTCTACAAATATGTATATATGCACATACATACGCATACACGTGCAACAGATATGCACACCTATGTGCCCACATACATATATGTACATGCCTTTTCCTAAACTCATTACCAGCCTACGCAGTCGGTGTTGTGTGGATATTCCATTGGCCGTACCTGCTGCATTATACAGCACATAACGTAGTTCGTATGGGCTCGAGATCGCCGCTGTTGCTTCTCACGTTTCGCACAAAAAAGCTCGTAAAGCTTTTCCAGTTGCCATCTAACAACCCTTGAGAGGATCACAGCTAGCTTTGCACAAGAAGTCGCACATGTCGTAACAAAGAGCACTCATTTCTTTTGCTTAAATATCAATTCGAATTGAAAGAATTCTGAAAGAATTGATGTGCTCCTCGTTCAGTGAGCAAAATTTTGCAACGCATGCCCGCCCAGCGGCAAGGCATCATGAGATATGAAGGGGTTCAACCTGCAATAAGCAGCACTGCACTCCTTTAACTTGCTTCAAATTATTGATGAATTGCTCTCATTTGAGGAGCCGTTTGAAGCGTTCTGCATAAAACACTCGTTCTATGTAAAAAACCAATGAATAACCTTCCAAAGCAGCGGTTATCAGCCGGGTTAAAAGTGATTTAGTGAGAAGAAGAAAATATTAGAGCAGTTAGGTATCGGCATACTAGTGGCAGGTGTGTGCACGGTCCAGCTTTGTACATAAACCGGCTCAGCCTTTTAACTGCCACACTTCAGAGTTCAATTCCCCCTTATTCTGATGAAGCTTTTCAGCAAACATCACTCCTGCAATAATGCGCTCAAGCATGAGAGTATGCAAACTGTTCAACAAGAAGCAAAGCGGGAATGAGTGCACTCAAATACCACAGCACGATGTTTGATAGGTTTATAGAAAAAAGTAAAAGTCTCAAAAGAGGTGTAATCTTGCGTGAAAAAGTAAGACGTCGAGGAATAGGGGAGGGATAGGAAAAAGATAAGTTGCCAGTCATCTCCCTGGATGTATCCTTGAAAAGGCTATAGGATTTGTTTGTCCAGGCCAGCCGGTTTATGCGCTCCAAGCAGCACCGCGTATATACCTCAACGGCCTTGCTGAGACGCTGTCTAAGAGGCAGTGCGCGTGTACCAGCAATGCGCATCGGAGGAGTCAGACGGCTTCCACGCGTCCTCATGTAAGCCATTGAAACTCTCAGTTTCTAAACACAAAATTACACTTGGAGTGCCTTTAAATAACGTTTACGTTGGAGTGTTATTAATCACAAAATGTTAGAAGGAATGTTGTTATGCTGAGAAGCAATATCGCCCTGCGCAAATAGTTCAATTCTCATAGGGGAGAGTGCTACTCGAAATATTGCACAGAGCACGTGCCTCACAACACGACCGTTGCCCTTTTCTCATACACTTCACTTATCATCAGCGCAACAGAGGTACAACTAAGCAAACTGCAGCATTTGCAAATATAAGCAACTTTGCTTGTCGTTTTCTTTAGGTTTTTCATCGATAACAGTGGCGTTTTCTCATCACAGCCTACAACATCGAATAAATAAAACGAAAGTGGCGACAATACATCAGTAAAGAAGGGGAGAGGACAAATTACTTGAGGGTTCGAACCCATAATCACTCTCTGGATCGATGACAGTTTTTATGCATTCCACTCAACCGATTCCTCCTTGAAATATTGCATGAGGTGCGTTCATACGCTCTCACTTGGTGCATTTGGACTACCAATAAGGAAAATGCTTGCACTACTCATTTTATGAATGCATGGAGCAGGAAACAGTACATAAATCAACTGAAAGAGCCAAAGTTTCGTCCTATGCCATGGTACAACGGTGAGTGATTACGATGAAGCATATGGAAGCACGACGGATCGTGACTGAAGGAGACACGGTAACTTGGAAGGTGCGAGAAGGTGGAGTGGGTGCTGAGCACCGTCACACTTTCGCAACCCTCAAGCGCGCATATCTCTTGCCATAATCATTCGCCGTCGTGCCATAACGCAGCGAATAACTAAACAAAAAAACGAACAAAAACTACCGACACCACTATAAACGAGCAAACAGAGTAAACGAAACAAGCCAAGACAAAAGTGAACGAGATGAAGTAGCACTGCTACGAGAAAGAGAACTCACTTCATGACCACTTCGTGGAGTTGGCATTGTCAGCTTGCTTACATGCCTATTGTCATCCTTCGTCGATTGCTTTTTGGAGTTCGACGCCAGGTTCGTTGAGCTCCCTGAGCTTTTGAGCTGATCCGTTGAGGACGAGGGCGTCATTCGTGGACTCGCCTGAAAGTGAGGGGTGTGCTACAATCGAAGAAGTTCATCAACAGCATCATAATGAGTAAGTGTTCGCAAATCATCACTGATGATAAAAAACAATCTGACTGCTGCAGACAGACTAGGATAGACTGCAGCCCTTCCAATCAGTCATTCATTACAAGACTGCTTTCGACTTATCTCTTCGTCAGTTACATCTTCCATGCTGCCCACCAAATTAATGTTTCAGAAACAAAAACTCCTCTCAGTGAACGACAATAATATCGGTCAACAATAAGCAACAGAACAAACCGCGGGAGAGAAGCGACCCTTAGATGCGTCCTTGCGAGAAGCCGTAGGTGCGCGTATGCCTGACGCTTGATGCGGCATGGCTTTCGACCTCGACTCCAATTTTACCTTTAAATGGTTTGTTTACAGTGTTACAAAGATGTAAAGTTGAAGCCGTCTTCAATAACGCATTTGTTTGAGTACTTCCAAAGAAATAATTTCTTGAGTAAATTTGTGAATGCAGCTGATCACCAAAGGTTTTACCCTCATAGATTCGGCATTATTCATTTGTTTCTTTGAGATACTCTTTATGATGAGCAGATATGTCATTGCTGCCTTTCCATTTGAATCTTCCCAATACACTACGGGGATGACTAATAAGTGCAACTGTCTAATTCACTCACCTACATTCCACTAGATTTGCATAATGTACCTACTCCCCATGACGGCACTGTGGCGAAGCACTTCATCTCATCGACGGTGTTGTTTTAAGTAAAATATCATCGTTCGGCATCGAACTAGTGGTATGCCCCCATCATTGAGAGGTGTAATGTTGGTTGGAAGATGTCCCTCACAAAAACTTTGTGCTTATGACGTCACTACATGAAACATTCTTTGACTTACATCGCCCACGCAACAAATTTACGACAACCGAGATGGTGAGATATAGACTCTTAGGACCAGAAAAAGCGATGAAGCACAGACAGTTATCACTACAAAAAAAAAAATATATCTGCAGCAGTATGTTTATTTTCGACCAAGTCACCACTCGATGTCTGCCTGTAAGTGGCAAAAAAAGCCTTCGACGATATCAACGAAACTACATTCTATATTAAAAGGATACCTGAGCAGGTCTCACAAAAACACCGTGATTTGGTTCACAATCGAAGTACTTCACTCCTTTCACACTACCGTTATTTTTGCCGTTTGCCTCATCGAGCACAACACCCACCCATACGCCATCAGCGAATTGTGTTGTCCCACAAAACGCCACCACTCCATGGCCTTTCTCTGAAAAATTGTTCGCTTAGAGCAAAGAAATAAATTACAAATCGATAATACAATTTTGTAAGCTCTTCATAGCATTCGCTATACATCAGTCTTAGAAGAGATCAATTTTATGTGATTCCCAACAACGCGACCCTTTGATCCTCAGCAGAAATTCGACAATGAAGAAGAAGAGAGATAAAAATGTTGCAAATATTGCATGACTCTCCAGAAATGAAGCATGACCTTTGGAAGTGAGCAGCGTTATAATTCCTCAAATGTTCGGCGATTTCAGATCGATTTCGAAGGTTACAAACGCTAAAAGGTGCGAATTCAAAGGGAAAAACAACGCTTTAACTCTTCAGATAATTCTGCGAACCTCTCATCGAATCGCTGTAAATTTTCTGCAAAAGTCAATATGAGAGTTTCCTGAAAACTCAATAAAATAAGGCAAAAGGAAAATACCTACGAAATGTGCACTAAAATGACGTAAGCCAATAGCCCCACTTGCAGGTCCCCAATCATTGAGTTTGCTTTATGTAGATCGGCGTCATTCATTTCTGCACGATAAGCCTACTTTCGCAGTATAAACATCACTCAGATATGCTTCGATTGAGAAATTCGCATGAAATTGTCTAACTGTCTCAGATAGCAAGAACTATACAGCCATAAACTTATAGTTTGCCTCCTATTGGATCCCTCATTTCCCTTACACTCTTTATTTGAATTGTTGAACTAAACAAGTGAGGGGCAACAATATTTACAAACCTGTTTCGACTCGCGTTCCCACCTCAAAGGACATTTCGATCGGTAAGAACCGACTATTCGCACTTGAAGACCGACGAACTCTTGAATGCCTGCAGCCAGTTTGGTCAGAATTAAATAGATGCTGACTCACTTTTTCAAGCTGACCAAAAAATCTTCACATGGCTATGAAAGATGGTTTCTGTGAACTCAAGATGCCGCAATCGCCAAGATAAAATTGAGAACCTCGAAAATGCTCATATCACTGCCAAATAATACGTGATTGCCTTCGACCGGAATATGCGTGGAATAACATTTTCTTAGCTATTAAATACTTGATCCCTCGCCGGTTTGATATGTCTTTGCGGCTATGAANAGGTACTGAACCGTCGCCATATGTATTCACTTCCTGGCCGAAATTATGGAAACATTATTCAAGAGAGCAGTGGGGGCAGCTTCAATATTTTGACGTTACGAAAACTCCGTTCATGAAACTTGGCGCACCTCTTGACTCTCTGAAGAAGTAAAGTGATTCCATGGGCGGGACTGAGAATTTAAAAACGAAGGGCGATATTTTTACTCTTTTTTGGTCGAAAACGCTCTAAGGTGGGAACGCGAACTTGTTCGAAATTAACGATGACACCTCGACGATTTGGGTGCTCGAGGTATAGAGGAACTATGAATGATGCAACAGTAAGCCACTACAACAGCACGATGCAGACTCGAACGTAATGACAATCGCTAATGCATTAGGGAAAGACAGAATGACGAGCAGCAGAACTGCCTGACAACGACGCACGAATAGATGACCGTGTCTCAACTTCTTCACTCCACTTCAGACCGTGAAACTAAGGGAGAAACTATCCGTCAAAGAGTCTTCCGAGAGATGAGGAACGATGTTCTGTGCATCTTTTAAGTGGAGAGCACACAGTGGAAGTCTACGCCGAAGACCGCCGCTGAAATACGGTNTTTTTAAGTGGAGAGCACACACACAGTGGAAGCCTATGCCGAAGACCGCCGCTGAAATACGGTTTGGATGCTAAACGCTTCAGCTGGGCTTACTAGGCTAAATGAGGGCAATACAAATGAGAAGCACGTGGAAAACACCCTCACAAACAACCATCCCCAAGCAATGAGTAATTTGTGGCACAGCACTGCAAAGACAGTAAAGAAAACGTCGTACATCTCTCCATCACTTCACTTTTGAATTGCCATACTCGTCGCATGGGCCATAATAATAGTAGTACTAGCATGATCATTCAAACGACAATCCATAAAGCGAAGAGATAAGATCTTTGTTCTGGACACCGATGTAATGTCCTAATCCGAGGCTCCATGCCGGTATCCCCTAAACGCACCCACGCAACCCACGCCCACCCCATCCAGGCGAGTTCATCTGCAGCAAAATATCATCGCCGTCATGCAACAACCCTCTCAGCAACGCTTTTGTTGCAAAGATCCCGATAGAAGCTACTGAATGCAACTTTGGCGTAAGAAGACAAACAATCGCATCTTGCAGCGCTATACTTGCTTTTGGGTTAATATGATCGTTTATCGCTCGTATACTGCCTTTTGTGTTATATCCAATCTCAGCAGACGGAAGGTTCAAGCAATAAGGTGTCTGTAAACTCGCTCCATTTGTTTGCGAGATTGTCACAACTGCTAGCGACACGGATCGTGAGCATTAACGAAGCATCGCGCACACCTCCAGGTTTGGCCCTCTCCAATCATCTGTACTCATCTATCATTTTCACCTTCATTTATTTTTACCTCAGAATGCTGTACTGTTGCATAACCGCACAAGTGTATTCACTGAAGTCGCTGCGATGTATGGGTGTATGGGTGGGTGTGTTCTGGAATGTTAGCAGAAATGGCGTTGTGTGAATGGATCATCGAGATCCATCTCTTTTGAAGTGTTTTCCCTTCGTCGCAGTTTCTGGAGTGTTCTCTTAATTTTGGCTTCTATATTCGCGTCTATTATTCACTTTTTGCTACAGTAGATTTGAGATTTTCTTAAGGAATCTATATTGAATCGGTTTGGTCGCTTTCATTTCGGTTTTCAAATTCTGAAATAGGTAATAAGAGCTTACCCGAGGTGAANTCCGAGGTGAAGCATCTTTTAACTAGTGACATTTCGTTGTAAAACCGCTTTAATCAGTGTTGTTGCAATGTCAGCAATTCAGAGGACGAGCTACACTTCGGGATGTTTTACTTTCCACTTCGTTGTCAGACATAAGTGTTTGCTTGGTAGTTGGTAGGTAGCGTATGGCCTTTGTCAGCATCTGGGCATCTCGCTGAAACAACCAACAAAGCGTTTTGTTGGAGAGGGAGGGGGGATGGGCAGTTTGGCACATTAATAGTTTATTTAGAGACCATTCATAATCGAGGAAAACATCTCAGTCATTGTTCTGAAACGATCAGGTTTCTCGATGATCGCGGATTTTGTAAGCAAGCAGCTCCAGATTGGCCTTTCACAGAGCAACTTTATTATCGAATTTGAAATCGCTATCGATCGTACTGACATTTATTTGATTTACGAATGTTGGCAATGATTGCGAGTGGAAATATTGAAAGGGTATGGTGTCATTACGGGCGCAGAATGGAACAATCCTCAACCCGAACAACCAGCAGCGACCCTCACTGCATTTGGTCTCCGTTTGCATGAGCATCGATGCGATAAGGAAAAGGTGCCGTGAAATATCGAAGGTTAACCTTAGCGGCTGGAGCTCTCACAAATTGGAAATGGCTTATTATCGAGGGACTGGGCTTGTATTGGGGTGAGTCTCATTTCGCCCGCTTCGGGAGAGCGATATTTTGTCTTGGTGTTTCAAGTTAACTTCGCATAAGAATATTTTAACGTTCTTGACTTTTTACCTGGCGCCAATCTAAGCTCTAATTAAACTTTCTGTAGGACCGACGCATGGTATTTCCTTAGGCATAATTTTNGTGATCGTTTGCATTGGCCCTTCAGTGGTCAATTTTTTCACCACATTAAATCAGCCCCTACTGATCACCACCACGAACACCTCTTCCGGTGAGGAGATAGCAATTTTCCAGGAGTACGGCAATTAAAAACAAACCTAAGCTGTATTTTGAATTTGGATGCCGAATCAATTTGCTGATATACTCCTTTTTCATTGCACTTTGCGAGCTTTCACTTTCTATTCCTTTTAGTGCGTCGAGTTGGGAAGCATAGTTGGAAAATATTCGACGTGCTGAGCAGTAAAGATCACCACTCTCTGGGCACATTTATTTGTGCACTTTAGTTGTTCGAAAATGGTAAAAGGATAGCAATGCTTTTTCGTAATTTTGAAAAGCAGTTCAGATGTATCAGTGAGAAGGGTTCGTATTTTGACGCGTTGTCAGTGATTATTTGCTGCGGATGTCCGTTATCGCGCTTCTGAGGGAGAGTCGTTGACTGCGGCAGTAATTTCTTGGCGAATGGCATATGGGATCAGACAAATGAACTAAAATTATCGCATTTGTCTCAGCTCAACTATCAAAACTCTGTTTATCTTAATGGTATAGTCCACTGGGGACCTACATTGTCTTCGGTTAGGTTGTACAGGTTCGTAGATCTGGCCAGCGCACTCGAATTTAGTTCCCTTGCGGATATCAAAGCTTAAACTGCATGAGTTTTCGTCGTCAAGTTAGATGACTTGAGAACTGTGCGAGACCATACTCTGCAGGGATAACCANATCGTCAAGTTAGATGACTTGAGAAATGTGTGAGACCATACTCGGCAGGGATAACCAAGCTAATGATTGCAAAGAGAATTCATATTCCAGAGTCGTAGCGTGCAAGCTTATGATATTCCGAGCTCTGAAAATGTCACTAAGAACGAGTGGATAGCACAGAGTCGATTTGAGGATAAAATTGATTTGGATTTCTCGAAGCGATTGCCNATGTACTTGCAGCTTTTTTTGAAATCGTTTAACTGAAGCATCCTTTCTCTTCAAGTTTTCTCATTTGTTATTTTCACTGATTTCCTGAAATATGTGGTACGGAGTGTTGTTTCCAGCTCAGATATCAGGCATTGCCAGCATGATAGGCATTCACGTGGATGTTAGTGACAATCTTAGGAACGATGGCAGCAAGTGGAACGCAGTGATGAGATATAGATGCATTTGAGCCTCCNAATTGAGGCATTAATGTTATTGCTCCTAAATTTGTGGAACGTGTGCTCAGGCCGATGAACAGGAGAGCTTTTCTTCGGAGAGGAGCTACTAAGTTTTATTCATGTGGCTTTTATTTAAAGGTTGTGAGTGGTGTTTTCCTATGAAGGCGCACCTAGCGTTGAACTATAGTCGACGGCTCTCATTTCTAGCGCTTTCTTGAAACGTTCGATTTTTTGTGACGTAACAAAACACCGATGACCCCAAGCAACGTTCGTAAAGGTGCTAAGTGGAGTGATGAGACGTGGCATCAGAAAGCCACACAGAAAATATTCAAGTATCACCAGCTGTGAGCCTTAACAACTGTCAGTTAGTTGCTTTTCGAGTATCGTAAGAGTAGTCATGAGGTTTTGCGAAGAGAGAATGCGTCGATCTCTTTGAGCTGTGAGCGCAGCGGGTCTTTTGGGTTACGCCGTTCAGGAAGTGCAGCTTTTTATATGGATCCATTTTATAGAAATTGCTGATCCACCGTTTCCATCGCCAATCGCTTACTCCGATATCCTTTCGGTATTGACCAACAATCAGGATTTCTCGAAATACAACTCGCAGGCAACGTTCGTTAGAGTGTACGGGTGGTTCTCTGTAAAGCATTGCGGTTTCGTTTTTTACGTCTTTGGATGGTCACCTAACCGAATGATTTCGGCTAGTGATATGGTTGTCGCGTGGTTGTCATTTCCAGGATTGTGATTTGTGCGTGGAACACATACGTGAGGTAACGACGTTGTGAACGTACGGGTCTTTGGGTGAGGATCTTGTGAACTATATATGCGGCTTACTTGAGCGCAGTTATGACGCCTAAACATTGAGCTCGTTTCTTCGTTGCTTTATTGATTTCTTATGGCGGTGTGTCGACTTTCATTTTTGTGCGGTAATTTAGCCGCCGCTGAATTTGAATGGTAGGTATGCAACGTCGTGGAGCCCAAAAGCTTTGTTGTATCTGGAAGGAATGGAGGTGATGAATTTTTGGTCGACAGTGAAAGACCGAAACGCAAAAGAAGATCATTTTGGAACTGGAGCCGTATTTTTTTCGATGCCCGATTTTCAACCTCTCCTTGCTTTTGTTTGGTGCCGAATCCACGATCACGTAATGGCAGCGACTCGATTCACCCATTTTCGGTATTGGAGGTATATGTTGGGACCGTTCTTCATTATCTTCTGCTCGAACGTTGTTGGTGCGGGCGTTTCTTGACCTATCATTTGAGTCTTGACATGCCACCAATTTTTTTTTCTTCTATGGTCTCAGCAGAGCTGTAAATCACCGCTGTGTGCGGTATGACTTGAGGGCGAGAAGCTCGATCTGTCGTGAGGCTGGCTGCCGCCATCGTGCGATTTTGTCTGTGTTGGGGCATTTCGCAAGTTGGTCCGTGTTCGAACGTATTTGCGCAGAGCATTGATTGGCCCACTGAAACGATGTGGCTATGACGATGTTGGGATACAATCTTTGACCTGCCATTCAGTGTTTTGTACCGTACGAATGTGGATTAGCCGTCAGGTTTTCGACCTTCTTTGCGACTGTTTATGGATGTGGGGGTTATTCGAATCCCCCTCGAGGTGCTATTACGCGCTGTGTTTTATGGCACTAATTCATGTCGAGTCCAGGATGCTTTGTGATCCCCTTCGTTGACTCACCGCCTGATTCATGTAGTGTTAAGCGTGCCAAGATTTTTGATATGCCGTTCGGGGTCTTGTACCGACCAACAACCTTCATGATGGTGAGGAAAACAAATCGTATTGAGACACTTTCCGAAGAAAAAATGGGGCGAGGGAGAGCATATAGTAAACTTCGATGCATTTGAGCACAAAAATTCAGGAAGACAATAAATTATGCGCCGAGGGTTGCGACTTCTCCAATTTGTGGGACGTTCGAACAGGCAAGCTCGGATTTGGTTGAAACATGCAGGTGAAGTATGAGAGATATGTCATATCAATGAACCGCTATGCAGTTTTCATAGAGCCTGGATTATTCCTCAGCGATGCACACAGGATGTCCAACAAAGGAAGGGGAAGAGATTCAGAGAAACCCAGGCTTGAGAGCTGCTGCAAGCTTTTCAGAGCGGCATCAGTGGTATTCGTTTTCTGTCACTTCCTCTTACGATTCGCAATTCGATGAGACGGTGGGCACTCGCTTATCATTTTTTTTTTTTTTTTTTGAAATTTGTGAGCGGGGCGTTCGAGTACTGGCTCGTTTCGAACTAGCACAATGATACATGCTTTCTTCCGATATTCTGCTTGCACGTTGTGGAACCCGTTCGCCATTGTTTTCAGTTATGAGCGACCTTGGGGATTATGGGGAGTTATCGGGAGTTATCAATCCTCAGTGTTCACTTCTCTGGGCTTATCAGAAAATCTTCAGATTATTATTACGTCATCCCCCCCCCCCCCCCCCCCTGTTCCTCACCTTCGGCTATCGGGGAAATTCGAATGAGCTGTGGCCACAGAAGCTTGCTTGCGACTGCGCTGGTAACATCATCGCACGTTAAGCATTTCCTCGCTTAAACTGTCATTGGTTGTGTTGTATCGCTAGGTTCCGTTCACCACTGATATTGCTCATCCCGCTTCATGTCTCTAATCGGCAGCGGCACCGTAGTTATCCTCTACATTCGTTTAAAAATAGTGGTGGTTTCGGAATTCCTTTCCGGCGATTGAGCAGCAACTCAGTGCTAGAGAATTGTTGGCATAACTGAGTAAAAGGAGACGTCCCATTGTGATTACATGCATTGCCTAGCTGCCAGCTTCTATCAGCGGAGTATTTTAGAGAAGCACTAGAGCGATGTGCAGGCAGAAGAGGTGAGAGATATCGAGTATCAGTTGCCTTCCAGGGTCAGGCTTCCGGCTTCCTTCCATTTATATTTGCGATAAGAATTCTAAACGAAGTTTTATGCGAACCATTCAAAACAAATGATTTAACCACCAATTCGAGGTGCAGTCGAAAAAGACCCTCATTGCACATTTTAGGAAAGTCATGCCACGTGATTGTTAGTAACAGCAGTAACAGCAGTTTCTCAAGAAACGTCTGCCCTATAGAATGTGATGCATCGATTGCACCTCCCTCCCTTCTGCCAATTTGCGCATAGCTCCAGATTTCAACAAAACTATCATGGAGAGAGAAAAAAGTGAGCAAGCTAAGGTAAAAGGAGTCGGCTCGCCCCTTTCACCAGCAAAACCCATGTCGCCTAAATGAAGACGAGCATAAATCACTTCCCGTCTCTGCTACCGAAAATGACTCAAGCACGTCGACATCAAAAAATAAAGATGCCCATCCATCACTATCTAGGGTGCGGTAAGCGCACTGCTCGAGGAACAGTAATGCATGAGTCATTTTTACCCAACTTCGCATTCCTTCAACTCATCGCTTTCTCGTTTGTAATCAAATTCAGCCCAAAAATGCGACCTAAATAACAAACTTTTTTAAATGGTCTATAACAAACAATCCTCATAGCTTAGCCATCATAGATCTAGTCACGACATCATATTACGCATGCAGTAATCTGCGTATTAAGTTGCAGCTTGCTTTCAGTATGGCATGCCCTATAAGGTAGGGTGAGTAGTCCTGGAGGAATAAAGTACCACAGAAACAGAAAGAGGTGAACAGAACAACGATTCCAGAACAACGACAGCAAAGAAAACGAGGGTGTAGTGGGGTCGCTTAGGTAGAGAGGGGTGGTTGTAGTGTCAGCAGAGGGGAACCACTGTGTCTCTGACACCGTTATAAACACTCAGCTCCAATGGCACCTAATTAATTGAGCGCATCGTAGGTGATACAGACTATGGCACTTCGACGTTTAGCAGTCATTTCCCCCGAGGTCGGACATAATGTGCGAATTTATGAGACATTAATTGTCAGGACAACGCTGCACATCGTTGGCCATGCACCATCAAACATTCCTCTCATTTGGTTGCATCGCTGGTGTTCGCCATACAGCAAGCAGAGTTTAAACAGCAAAAGATTGGAGACAGTATCATTATGTGCCATAAAATTGCTGTTGAGCATCGATGCTCGAAGTTGTTTTACACTGACGAGAGTAACTCATTGAATCACATGAGCAAGAACAGATGATCCACCTCAACGACTCTCTTCTTTTGCGTGTTGGGCCGAATCGAAGTAAATATTCTACAGCATGAAGTCGCTGTCATATTAACAGTAGAACAAGACGCACATCCACCAGCAAATATGCATCTGTATATTTGTCAGCTGCAAGAAAATGCTTAGTTATCGCTTTGATTTAATTGTTTACATCAAAGTGATGCGGCTGAGGTAGCATTATTCCAGCGTTGCTCCAGCCAGTTGTTCCTTAACTGCATCTTGATCTTTAGTATATTTGGTGTAGCGTAATACAGTGGAAGATTCGGCTGTAGGACAACCAAGTAAATTGTATGCTGTTATAAAGCAGTCATTTGCCAACTGAAAGGCTTCTCAACACAACAATTGTGGTCGTTTTTACTTAGGACTCTGCACAGGTCACATTCTACCGCAGTCCAACGTTCAGGAGTGGCAAGCAAAGCGTGAAGCAACGTTAGCAGGAGCCAAATACTAGCAAAGGTAAAGTTCATTATGTAAGAACAGCAGTGGTGTTGATCGGAATGACCCTACGGCAGCTTAAAAGCTGGAGGAGTGAGTGCGTTAACGATGTCGACAGGAAACAGATTCAAGGCTTTTACAACGTTTAACTGAACAACACTACGCAGGACAGTTGGTGCGGCAATAGTATAATGAAGCAGTCTGTTGTCTTCACCATCTGGAATTGATGCGCACGTCGGTCTGGATGAGGGACAAAATGAAGTATTACTA